>JABUQX010005752.1:5000-51297 GCA_015478945.1 Trachelipus rathkii
CTGGAATCTACAAATGTCCAATATGCAACAAGATAGTAAGAAGAAACTCCATAAACTGCAATAGATGTAAACAATGGATTCACAAACACTGTTCTCCTTTCACCACGCTACCCCCTTCAAAACACAATTGGATCTGCCAAATCTGCGCTCCACCTTGCACCCCACAAACACCACAACAAATATATCACACAAAACCAAACAACAACATAAACATATTACAATGTCAACGCAAACGACTACACACAAAACCCCAAAAGAAAATAGAAGTCTTCTTTTAAAACAACACAAACATGCACCATAGCATTGTCCAAGAAGCCCACCTGTCCGAAAACACCAGTAACCAAAATTCTAATGGTATCATCCATCTTCACCACCAAAACCCCCAAACACCACTCTACTAATCCTGCACATCTCACTTTTTTCTCTCTCTGTCCACTCCTAATCAACTCTCACCCCAGAACAATCTGAACACCCTTTTCATCCTGAAAATCTCTGAGGAGGCCGTGGCGTCGGCCAAAGTACCCGCCGACGCAGTAGTGGCAATCCATGATGGCGTTGGGTTTCCATGGGGTCGAGAACGTATCTACTATAATATCATATATATATACTATATCATATATATATATATATATATATAATTATATATATATATATATATATATATATATATACGTATATGTATAATATAAATATATATATTATATATAATATATAATAATATATATATATAATATATATATATATATATATATATATATTATATATTATAAAATATATAAAATATTATATACTATATACTATATATATATATACCTATATATATACTAGTTTACATAAAATACTATATGATTTTATCAATATTGCATCTTCGCCTTTCGGTCAAAATATTTATAGCCGTTCAATAATATGCTAAGGAATTTTTAGAAACAGAATTAAATAAAAGTACTTCTGTGAACAACTTAGTGAGACTGGAATGAAAACCTTTACAATGCTATATTATATGGAGGAGAAACTTCAAAAGGCGGTGTTGATTCCTTAAGAACTTTCGAACCATCTTTCAACCTTTAAAGATCATAGAATAGCCTTTTTAAATCCCTAAAACAGAAAATATTTTGCCAACCATGAGGAGGGCCCCCAGTAAATTTATTCAAGTTAGTGAGACGAAGTTTATTCGAACTTTCGGTTGAACAGTAAGTCTGCCACTATCGGACTAAACCACAGGGTTTGGGGAACACTAATATAGGAAATCCCCAAAGTGAGTGTGAGGAGAGAAAGTACTCTTCCGGCATATTACTAACCCTGACCCTATCTCTTCCTTTGCCTATCATATCAGACAAGTAGGGATTCTGCTGGCTTTTAATGTTTATAGGGGAACCCATTATTTGAAATTTATATGGAATTAATTCATTTAAGGAATTTTCTTCAGCGGGGGTAAGGGGAAATTTTGGAACACATTTGCTAACACTCTTACTATTAGAATCACTTTTATCCCCCATTATTTTGTACCACACATTTTATTATTTAAACTTTATTACACTCGTTGGAGGCATTGTTCTGATATCTACCTCCTGGGATATTATTTTTACTATTATTACTATTATAGCCATTATTATTTAAAAAATTATATATATTTTCAAATCAAATTTTATAATCACCCAATAAATCAGTAGACGCGGAAGAGGGTTTAGGAGAGAGAAATGAATTTACATAATCTAAAGGGAAGGAGTGACAAGGAGTTTAGGAGAATTATTTAATTCTACATAATTTAAATCAGTTGTTATGGGCAGTTCTTCAGAGTCATTCCCTTGAATGACTTCACAAGATAAGCCAGTTGTGGCGTCAATTATAATATTTAATCTAAAATCTAAGAAAAATTTATATTTAGTAAAGAAATCTATCCCTAAAATGTTATTAATTACATCTGCTATTAAAAATTGATGTTCAAATTCTCTTTTTAATAAGAAATTGAGTTTTACAATCATAAATGTTAATCTGGCTTCCATTAGCAGCTGTAAGAAAGCCAATAGGATCTTTCCTTTCTTCTGCAGAAGCTTTTAAAATGAAAAAGTAACTCCCTGTATCTAATAAAAACGATTGCTTTGAAATAGCATCATAGATATGAAGGAGGTGATTAAATGCAAGAGTTTTATATTCATTTACATTTAAAATTTTGGAAAGCACTGGCCAATTGCAAGAATCTGCCTTTTGCGACCAGCATCACCGTATTTTGGCTTGGAACTAAAGGTTCCAGCCCAATAACTGACTTTTCACTACCTTAAGGGATAATGCATATCCTTACCCTTAACACTATTATTATCAGAGGAATTCAAATTTTCTCTATACCAAGATTCATTTTCACTCGATTGAGAAGCTCTTTCGCATAAATCAGATGGTTTTATGCCCATATCCGCATTTTCACTCGAATGAACATGAACCTGGATATTATTTTTATCTGTATGCAAAATTATATCAAAATTTTTACCTATAACATTATAATTATTATTAGAATTTGGTTGGGGTAGCTTTCCTCCCTAAGACCTTTCTATATTGTTAAATCACTACTTTTTTTGTACTTACAAATTTTACGAGTTACAACTGGATTAAAACGCACTTTTCTTTGTACAGGGGCTTATCTCCCACCCCTATACTTAGTTTCCCTGCGAAGATAGGGAAGTAGGTCCAGCATTGTTTGTGATGGCGCTTGTGCCAACAAATGAAGTCCAATTTTTGCAAGTGCCTTCCTTGGCACCGCTTAGCCATTTCACAGGAATGGTGAAATTGGTAGTAGAAAAGGGGGTCCATTTATATCTAAATCCTGAAGGTGATCAACACGGTTAGATCGACCTCTGTCCCAGCCAGGAGAGCGACCCTCTGTCCAACCATTACCATTACGAGACATCCGTAGAATCTTAATTGATTTACTTGATAATGTGTAGGGCGCTCCGAGGAGTATATAGTGGAACAGTTCACTAATTTGACTAGAAATTTGAGCCAAATCTTGGTGTGAAATGTGGTCTTCTTTCCTAGGTTTGGGGATCACTTGCCCTGGTGGAGATGAATGGAGTCACGAGAACATTGACCGAATAATCTAAGGATAGGGTTTTGACTTATGACGTTGTGATTCCATAAACACGTCAGCTGCTTCGGCCAATTTAGATGAATAATCCGCATGTCCCCCTTTCAATAACCGTTAATAACGGTAACTCAATCCCTCAGGTAGACACACAAGAAACATCTGTTTCATAACGGTTTTCTAATAATTTGATGTAGAGAGCCATTGAATGAACTGTTCGGATTTCCACAGATGGCTTTAAATTCTGTTTAAGATATGCTTGTGGGCTCACCAGTTAAGCTCCTGCCGAAATAAATTTTCAGCTTTCTCTTTATCAGGAGTGGAGGGATGCAAGTGGTGTCAGTTACAAAGGCGAACCAAATTCTTTCATAATGTTTTGGTCCGTTTGATTAGGATAGCTTCATTCTTGAAGGTTATCAGCCGAGAGAGGTAAGAAGAGGACCTAGAAGTTTGAACTTTTTCCGAATAAATATCATAACAAAATATAGCTAAATAAGAAAATTACACTCTATCTAACCACTTTTTTCCCACATCCCTTGTTTCAAACCGGAAATATCGCTGCACAGAAGAAGTACTTTCCTAGTTCTTCGATGTGGTTCTGGTGATGGGGTGCGAGAACGATCACTCTTCAACGCGATAGTATTAAGAGTTGTGAAACGATCAATGTTCTAATTTAGATTTTCCATTCTGTCGCATCATTTTCATTTATTCCACAACATCTACTTTGATGTATATCGAAATTGCCAGACGGTGGGATCTACTTTAAATTTTGAGCACCAGACCAGCTCCTAGTCGTAGTAAACATTTTTTTGTTTCAACAACTTTTTTTTTTTTTTTTTTTATTTTTCTTTTTTTTTTTTTTTTTTTTTTTTTTTTTTTACACAGTCTTAATTGTACATTCACTTTAATTATTTATTTCACTGTTTTAATTAGAGATATTTTGTAGTAAAAGCACTTCGAAAGCCTCACACATTTAATCCTACACCCAATTACCCAAAGTAGGCCTACATTTTGTTGCTAAAAATTGGTCGAATAATAAAAAAAGAAAAATAAAAAATTTTTATCCTAAAACCATTTCCTTAATTTCAATAAATAATGATATGGCCATGTTTGCCGTGATGAAAAATAGTTGTAGCTTTAACGCTATATATATCTGGAGGTCCCTAAGAGAGGACAGATTATTGGCTCCTCAGTTAGGTCTTGAGAGCTCGTTTAAAAATCTAGCTCACTTTTAGCTACAAAGAAGCATATATTTAACCCTAATAACCACTAACACACTTAATTCATTTTTAAAAATGTTGCCTTTTCTCCCTCGACTTTGAATTGCATGAGAGTGCTAAATTTACGAATTGGATAGTCCCATTTATTTCGTAGGAATGCACTAAAATAATAGTCTTAATTTGTCTATTGTTTCATAATTGTTCTGAAATCCGCAGTGGTTATCAGTGATGTTGAGTAGCATCTAAATGACCTATACACTGGCTTATTTTTGTTCCCAACAAGTTAAGTTACATTTGCATCGAATTTTACTTTTTTAATTTTTATATATACACAGTGTAAATATTTTATATTTTATTTTCTTGTATGGTTTAAATTTCCGTGCGTTTAAGGATCTCAAACAAATTTCTCGGCGATAGCAAAATCAACGAACGGTGGCGAAGAACTTAGTCTTTGGCCGGTCTAAGCTTTGCTAACACACCATAGTATTAAAATATTGTTTATCATCTTTCTAACATTAAAAAATGAATTTATTATATAAATGTGTTATTACTTATATTTTATGTCAAAGTCGCTAGTTTAATTGTAATAGATATTTTCATTCTCAGTTTTTTAATATATATAGTGATTTAATATTATTTACAAAGTTATATTTAAGAGCGTCGTGCTGCCTTAAGCTGATTGTTTTTTATCTTTACTTCAAATTTGGCTGGGATCTATTGATATCCACCATCTTTAAACACACCATATAAATTGTTTGACATAAAATTGGCGTATTATCTGAGAGGTGAGCACATTATGCTTAACTCGTTAACTTAACTTTTACAATATCTCATGGACTGCATTTCCTACTGCCATAAATATTTTCCGTAATTATATACATAAATGAAATTTCACCATCAAAGATACCAAAACTTCAGGAAGTTGATTGTCAAAGTCAGATATATATAATATATTATATTTATATCACGTTTTACATTATTAATATTATTATTACGCTATATATATATAGAGTATAATTATCTTCACTATCAATATAATAACTCAAATACGCATACTTAATTATAAATTTTAATATTAATTATAAACATTATAAATATATTAGGTAAATTTATATAAATTAAATAGCATATGTGAAATTCCCAAAAGTAGTGTCTGTAGATTTATTTCATTAAATATGAAAATCAATATATATAATATTAGTATGTTTTATATTATATTATATTTATATATATACTAAAAAATTATAGAATATTGAATATATTTAATATATTTAATTAATATTATTATATATATATATATTGCATAACATAAATTTAAGTGATTCATTCTATTAGATAAATTATTATAATAAAAGATTAATATTATAATTCCACAACCAAAAAGTAATTTATAAACAATATTTATATAAACATTCCACAGTTGATATATAATATATATTAATATATATTATATTATATTATATATATTAATATATATATATAATTAATATATTATATATATATTATATATATATATCTATTATAAGTGATATGCTGTATAATACTATATATTAGAACAATACTACTAGTACTATAATATTACTACGCATCTCAGCTAATTTTAGCGAGAAACATCCTAGCACTATATTATATATAAATTTAGATACATAATTACTGTATATTATATTATATAATTATATACCGCTATATATAATATATATATAAAAGTAATTCCTGAGTCATACCTCTATATTAATCATTTTATATACGGACTACTAAATATATCATATACTCACGTACTAATTACCTGAATTATTCAGTACTCATCCTATCTTATTTTTATATAGTTAGTAAATAATATAAATTATGTAGTGAAATTAGTATTATAGCTAGGATGTATATTATTCCTATACTATACATTATAGTATTATGCATATAAAATGCATATTATTTTGCACATACTTATTTATATATCATGGTAGAGTTATAAATCTGATTTGCTCAAACTCCTGAATCTACTTAAAGTATAATGGCATTAGGTGCGCTGAAATGATATATGGTTTTAAGTGCAATTATCTGTGCCATAGACGTCCTTGTTAGGTGTCCTGCAGAGAAGACTTTGTTGTAGGCTTGGAGCACGAACAGTAAGATTTCTTTTGGGACTGGGCAGATCGAATGGCATAACTCATATGAATTTCAATATTTGCAATATGAATTTGCCCTTGATTAGTGTTTTTATCCTTTACTCCATTCTATTCTTCGCCTGAAACTAGATAGAGTCCACAGGTTCCCTCTCTACGTACTATACTGAGGTCACAATTAAATTTGGGGCTTTTAATCCATATTTGATGTGAGCCCCTATATACTCACTATGCCTCCTCATACTGGAATGCATACTCCCATATTCGGGGCCCTATCCAGTTACAGTGTTTTGAAATTAGAGCTCAATATATGAATGAGACGATTGGCGGATACTAAATGGGATGTGTACCTATTCACAAGCATATATGCTGCTATACTCACTTATTTAATATTATTATTATTATTTAGAAGGTTTTAGTGTTTATGCTTCGGAAAGTCATAGGTAAAAAGTGAATTTTGGTTTAACGACCGACGACATCTCTGTAAGTATATGTAAATTGGAGAACCATTCCACATATAAATAAACTTAATGCCATCTCATATCCCATAGATGGCAGATACCTAGGTAGTCAAACCGACCTTCTTTAGCCCCATTTTTTCTAATTTGGCGTAATAGAGGCTTTGTCTTCCACTATTACTCTCGGGACCTTGACATTTGGGTAATGGAATCCATGGTGGTACTATGGGATAGATATATGTAGTATGTAGTTGATTGTACTGCATTTGAGTTGACCTTCATCCTTTCCATGGTTTTTTCACTATATCGTGGCTTTGATGTACATTTGTGTGGTGGTTCCCTTTAGGCTATGAGAGAGGAGGATATAGATTCATACTCTTATCTCTTCTCGAGAGCTGGGTCGTATAACGGTTTACGGTACTTAATTGGTATATTGCAAGAGGTACCTATATATATCTATATATATATATATATATATAATATATATATACATCACTTAGGTAATGACCTCATATATTAGTTTATCTAATTTATATTATTATCTATCCTTCCCGCTTATCTATCTGTTATACCTATACTATATATATATATATTACAGTACCGTATATATAGTATATATATATATATATATATATTATATAATTAATATATATATATAGCGATCACGTTGATTATGATATATTCAAATTATCATTATCAACTTTATTATAGCCTAATTAACCCTTGACCTAATACTTGGATGAGTAATTATAAGGATGTGATCCTTATACTTACTTATCATATACTATGATTGGGTGCGACTTCATCTGTTTGAGATGAAACTATAACTATTGTCTAAAAATGACAATTTAACCCTTATAGACATCCTACATTTTCCTCAGCAAGGGTGTTACTCTTCAAATTTTGACCATAGCAGGAGTTACTAGAAATGGTATTTTAAACAAAAGAGTTCAATCAGAGTTCGGACTATTCTATAATCTTTCTGGAGCGATATATATGTTACCGAGCTTTGCTTTAATATGTGTTTTTCTCTCCAGTAAATCCCAAACACATCCAAAAAGATCTTCACCTATATAAACCACGTTACATTCTCCAAAAAACCTAAATAACAAGAAAAATATAGTTGGTAGGAAAAACACACATTCTTATTTCCATCATAATTAGCAAATATTCGGTAACTCTCTTTAACTGCAATGAACTAATATATGGGCCAGTTTAACTTACTCCAAAGATAGGTCTATTTAAACAGTTTGTTGAGATTGGCCCTAGTTACAATCTCTTTCTTAATTACGTATAAATTGTGTCCCCACAAATCTAATAAATTATATAAAATACTTATTTTCTTATTTCCTGAAAATAATTTCCTATTACATATCATACATAAATAATAGAAGGAAAGGAGTTAATTCATTTACTTAATTTTTATTAAGATTGAAATAATAAAAGTATTAATGCACATAAGTACCATAAATTAATTAATAAACTGCATAAATATAACACATGATGTAGTAACAAAGATTATATTAAACAAAATTATTCAGTTTTCACAATTCATATAGTATTCATCAGTGGAGGGATAAGTGTCTTACGCACTAAACAGCTCTTTATCCATGGGTTTAGGAAACCACATCCAATAATCTATTACAAAAGTAAACAGGCGTTTAAAGCTTATTAATTTAAATTTTATTATTGAGCGAGCACTATCATTATTATTAATTTTACTTTTAGGCTTATTATTATTTAAAATAATGGGTTATTCATTACCCTATTAACACCAAATGGAGGAAGAATTCCTATGTGACGAAACATCTTTTGTGTCTATCTCTCCACCACTAATTTCTGGTTTTATCCATGTGCTAGGTTAATAAAGTTTATTAATTCTTTAGCCTTTATAAGAGAATGTGAAAAAGATAACAACAGTAAACTACTAGATTGCTATATGGTACTCATTTTGAGTACTACATACACTCATTAAACGATAATTACATATTCCATTATGAATTTATTATTACTCTATTTGGAGAATGGTTGACAGAGTACAATGAAGTAGAGTAATATTCTCCCATATTGCAAAGTGTCTTACATTACTGTACAGTGTAATGAAAGGATGAAATAGTCTGTTTGGAGAGAGGAGCTCTCGGTACTCATCATCTATTATACTGTCTTTAGGCAACCATTTTCGCGGCCTTATGACCAACTCTACTCCCACTTACAGGTGGGGAAGACTTAAATTATATCTAAGTACTGGTTGTTAAACTTTAGCGAGGATGTATATGTTTTGTTTCTCGGCCCATACGAACAAATCGATTTTCATATAATCTTCTTCGTGTATCCCTACTCTTTGTTTAATAATGACCGTAATCCGTTGCCCAATAACTGCTGTAATAACCTGATAGTCCCATTTCACGTCTGAAAGAACTAGATAGGAAAGGAGCTTCTTTGGTCTCATGATGGGCCAACCTCTTTCATCTGGGTCTTTGTCCGACACCCCTAAAAACGAGTTTTTCGCCCCCTCCCTTTTCTCCCTCTCATTTCCCTCTAACTTCTTATCATTACTTCGGGGTTCTCTCTCTAATCCCCTTTTTTTCCCGAAGTGAAAGGTCTTAAAAACGGAATTTCTTGGAATAAATCTAGGTTTAATCAAGATTGATTCCTAGATTTAGGAATAGACTATAGGAATGGGATTTGAACACTCCTCCTTTGTTGATATACTCTGTTCCCTGCTACCGATCATTGCCCTAATTATGTGCTGAACCACCATGGCTCTGGACGAAAATGTTGGATTTACGAGAATCCAAAAGCGCAGCTTTATTTTAAGAAACGGCTGCAACGTCGTAGGGGCTGTCACAATAAAAAGGCGGTGATGTTCAGACGTGTTCAAGTTAGTATGATAATGGACGAAGCTCGTTAGTTAAACAAAACTGTTGCAAGAGAGCCAATGTTTTGAGATAGTAAATTTCGAAAAGAGTTTTTTTTATTTTGAATATTGTTTTAACTTTAATGTTACCAATAAGAATTATTGATTTATCTATCATTCACCCTTTAACAATAAGGACTCTGCCTCAGAAAATTAAAATTCATAAGGATTTTTTAATTCTAAATAATACTTAACCAATATAATTCAAAAATAAATGCAGAAAGGTATTGGTCATGTAGAAAGGTTATTAGTCCAAGTTAGCAATGTTAGAATAATACTTCCACTTCTGAGAAGTAGTTGTATAATGGAATAGGTGGTGGCACTGCGGAGGTTTGGGGTATTTTAATGATTGTCTAAATTTATGGGAGGTTGTCCAGGGTTCAATTTTCAAATTTGATTCTGTGGGGTATTTTGAAACTGGGGTTACCTCTAATGGAAGGGTTGACATGGGTATATTATTCAATGGAATATCTTTGGGTTCCTTGATTTAATTTTTCAAAACATTTTTCTACACAAATGCTTTTCTATAAGACCAGTCAAATAAATAATCACTTAGTGATGAAAGAATAATAATAACACTAGTTGTTCCTCCACCGATATAGGGAATTAATTTAACTTGAGAAAGATATGGAGTTAATGGGTGGATGGTATTATTATTACTGTCCAGTCTCCTATTCCACTGAACTTCTTTCATTATTTGAAACTTTGGAAATATTGCTTGCAAGAATTTGGCAAAGCAACATGAGTTAAAAATTAACAACAAACACTTAAAAGATTGAGCCATTAATGAAGTTAATGAAATATTTTTCTCTAAATGAATGGGATTTTAAATTGGATTATTAGCAGAGGTAAAAGTACAACCATGAGGAATATTAAAAAATATAAATTATTTATATTTTTGTACAGAATGGGGTCTTTCGCAGGAAATGGAAGCTCTTATTTTTTCTGCAAAAGATATAATAGTAAATTGTCTAGGGTTATACTGTGAAGGGGTTCTAGATTTAAAGAGATAGTTTATAGGACATGATGAGACTAGTAGTATAGTTAGCCAAAGCGAGAGCAAGCATGTTTTGTTATCAATGGATGAAGGTTGTGATTGAGGGCAAACCGCTGTTTTCCCTATGTTGCGACAATAGTCGTGAACTGAATTTCGTAGATAAGTATATTTTCGCTGCCCATAATTAACGAAAAGATAATTATTCGGTGTATTATACATTATTTTATTCGAACAGAAGTTTCATTAAATGGAATGAATGTTGGGAATGGAATTAACGCTTATATGAAATAAATTTTCCATTTGAAATGAACAGAATTAGGGTAATTAATTCAAAATCGTCACCGGTAAAACTCACCGCCATGATTTGTAAAAATTGAATGCTTCTGCCTGCGTTACCATCAAAATATGAGTAGGGATGTAATTTAAGAAAGTAGTTTTGTTGTCATTTCTAGTATATATGGTAACAAAAAGATGGGTGAATAAAGTTTTCATTAATAGTTTATCTTGTTTTAGCTAATTGGCAATGAGGGTTAACTAATTGAATTGTATCAATTGTAATACTGGTTAACTGAATGTTCAAACTAATGTAGTAATTGGATTTTAAAATCGATTCCCACCTGTTAAGTCTGTTATGGGTTGGATACTCCTCTCCAGACTCGCCTGCGCCAGACTTAGTTGCTTTGAGGAGCTACCTGTGAAGTAAAAGATATTATAAAGATCTAGGATTAGCAATTTAAATACCTCCCCTACATAAAATAAACATATATATTGTTGCACATATTCATTGGACAGCCCTGGTCTAGCTCTGTGGATAAGGCATTCTACAAGCGCGTTAAAAGCTTGGGCTAGATCCCCAAATTCGGTGGCTACCAGTACAGAACAAACAAAAATTTGTTGTTTTGTAATTTACAGTTTTAATGGTAAGGCTTATTATTTCACTATCTCTATACGGTACTCACACATTTCTACAAACATAGGCAACACATACAATAGAACAACATCCTTTCCAACATGCAAAAAATATTCTCTCATCGCTTCATACATTGTGCGATCTGACGATCTGGATTGAAGCTGAATTTGCTATCAAATGATTCTCTATGTACCCCATCTTTTGATCCATTTAGTCGGGAGAAAAAAAATATATCAGAATACCCTGACTATAATACCCGCTGATGATAGATAGTGAATCTTTTTTCAAGAAATAAGTTCAATGGCAATTGCTACTATACTCATTAAAACGAATTTTTATACAATAACACAAAGCAAATCTAACATCTCACTAGTAGATGTCATACGAGAAAAAATTTATGCATATATGTGACAACAATTTGATAAGAGAAAGTTTACACTCATTATACGTAACATGATTACTTTTATCATCCTATAATGCTTTGACAAAATTAAAATATAGTAATAGTGATACTTTTTTTTTTTAAAAATGCAAGGGAAATTTTAAAAAAAGTATTAAATGTTACATAAACTATATATTCAAAAAAGTCATACCTATGAAAACACTTGAATTTTTAACCTATATTCTGGCAAAAGGGCGATATTTACCACAAGAACAAAAAATTGTAAAATGAATGAAGGTATGATTTAACTTTATCCCACTCCTGTTATGAAAATTATCATCAGAACAATCTCTGTGTTCACATTTCATATTTATGGGCAAAACAGTAATTCCTCTTTCTATGACAAAGCCTTGCAAATTTACAGTTCAAAGATTTCCCCATTCAGTATTCACTATCTAGAAACACAAATTAGACTTGAAGTTTGGTCACTACTTCGAACAATAGTAGTTCGGTTACTAACTATAAACATAACAAATAATAACCTCACTCACCAACAGAGTAATCGCCATTTATTGCAGTTTTAATTTTAAATAACATAAGTCATAAATACTTGAGCCTAATTAGCAAGCTACTTACTTAACCACATAGGATCTCTCTCCAACTCCGAGTACAACCTTCCGAGGAAACTTTCCACAAGCTCTACTTTTTCATCAGGTACCGTCAACTGCATAAAATTTCTGGTGAACTGCGCCAGAGATTCGTCTCTCTTCTCCAGGAACATCCGAACACAAACGTTAACCATCGATGTCATGACAATACTCGTATCACTCTCAAGTTTTAACAAGAGTCTAATAATAATAATAATAATAATAATAATAATAATAATAATAATAATAATAATAATAATAATAATAATAATAATAATAATAATAATAATATAAATAATAATATATAATATAATAATAATATAATAAAATAATAATATAATATAATAATAATAATTAATATAATAATAATCATAAATATAATGGAGGTTAAGACAGTAAAAAATATTTAATTTTAACATGAAAACTTATTTCATTTTAGATTTAAGGTACCAAAATAACTTCATTTCTAGTGAGCGATTGAGCCTGAAGAAGTCTTGCCTTGCTACGATGCGATAAGCGATTATAGGAGAAAGACTTTTGATACCATCTTTAATGACTGTGAACAACTGAATTTCTTGCCCGAATCGATTAACTGTAACAGCGCAGTGTTTGTGTAATGACGACTAAGGACGGTCCTGCAAGTTTTCCTCAGTCACTTGCCGTCCAACCATGACAATATTCGTCACTCGTCATCGTTCAAAATCATACTAGAATAAAAAATTTGTAAGTTATAAAAACTCAAATTTAACTTTCAAAAACTATTTATTGAAGATATATAATAAGATATAATAAAGATTCATTTTCTTAAGCAATAACATTCTTTTAATTACCAGTAAAATCACATGTCTGTAGTTTGTTCAGCAGCAATAACAAAAATCAGTATGTTATCCCATAGGTCTTATGAATGAGAAAAACCATAATATTAACGAAACCTTAAGGAAAACAAATTAATATTGAAATTTAAATTTTTGTAAAAAAAAATATAAGAGAATATATAAAACTAGACTAATTTTAAAAAAATATATATATAGTATTATTTTCTTTAATACAAAATAATTATAAATTTCACTCCTTACGCTAATTCGTTTCTTATTTCCTTTTGTTCAGATACTGGGTGACTGCTCAACATACTGGAAAGAAAAGCATGAACTTAATCGAAACGAAAAAGTCCCCTATACATGCTCAATCCCTAACTTCAAGCTATAATAAATTAAAAAAAATATATTCTTTCCCAATTTAAGAATCCTTCAGTGTCAGGTTAGTTGTTAACCTTATCTCAGTTTATCACAAAAGAATAGGCTTTTATTCTTCCTGGAGCAATTTAAGATCGTAATCTGCTGATATAATCATACACAAGATTGTGCCATTTTTATCAGAGTCTA
Source organism: Trachelipus rathkii (assembly GCA_015478945.1). Classification (NCBI taxonomy): domain Eukaryota; kingdom Metazoa; phylum Arthropoda; class Malacostraca; order Isopoda; family Trachelipodidae; genus Trachelipus; species Trachelipus rathkii. The sequence continues at coordinate 19,107 of JABUQX010005752.1, forward strand.
CAGCTCGAGAGCAGTAAATTTTTTTTAGCTTGTTAGAACTTCGCTCGATCCATTATTATAAAATATTTGAATCACATTCCAAACTTTACCTAATTTTTTTTTTTTATGCCACCAGCTCTGGGTCCAAGGCTCAGGTTTCTGGCTCCACAGCCTTACTTCATATTTCAAAATATAAAGAGCGAAGCTTCTCAAAATATAATTTAATTTTAATTGTATTAAGTTTTGATATTGCTTTCAAACTGAAGTCAACAAACAAAAAATATTTACATTTTTCCCCGCTTACAAATCAAGAAGACATTACAAATTCTTCTCCACTCTCACCAGTGGTATGATAATAGTTACTATCTTACAATGTAACCCTTGTGAAGTAGTATTGCAATAATTAATAATAATAATAATAATAATAATAATAATAATAATAATAATAATAATAATAATAATAATAATAATAATAATAATAATAATAATAATAATAATAATAATTAATATAATATAATAATAAATCTTACTCGGTGTACTTGAAATATATAGAATTGGAAGTAAGGAAAAAATCAGCAGAACTGAGAACCATTCGCAACTTCCTCTTAGCATCTTTGAAGGCAAAACTAGATTCACTGAAAGCATCCACTGGCCGCTCCTCCTCTTCACTCTTCAAGCGATCAGGCAATGGCCTATGAAAAGAAAGAGAGAAAAGGTTGGAATGTAGATTGTATAATTGGAAAATTAAATACGTACTATGTAGCTTTAAAATATTAATACAGAACATCTTAAGTGAATAGCTGAACACCATGTATCCTCAAATATATAAAGATTAAAAAACAAATAGAGACTATATCTTTGAAATTAAATGCAGGAGCATCTTGAAAATGATTACAGGTTTATGCATAAGTGAGATTTTTTAAAAGTACCTCTTTGCACTACATTTTTTTAATTATTTTATAATAAATAATAATTTTACTAACAAAATTTAAATGTTAAAAACTATTATCAATATTTGTAATGACCCAGCAAAAAAATTCCTATAGGATCCCACCCATTCCTATCTTAATTAAGATAGGAATGGATGGGATCCTATAGGAATTTTTTTGCTGGGGAGGTACCTGGAATCCTCCACATTCGAATCCTGTTTCCCATCTGTTTCGGATGTTTCTGGCTTTTTCCGATATTTAGCCAAAATTTCATCTGTAGATTCTTCCAAAATGGTTCTCCTATTATCTTCCGAGAATGACCTTCGAATATTTACATCACCAGAGGTGAGAGATGCTCGATTGAAGGAATAATCATCAGACCGACTTGATAGGGTTCCAGACACCTTCCTTCTTCCTTTAAAAGCTGGTAACTTAAATACTTTAAAGAAACCTTTCTTGTGTTTAGAGTCTGAATCTGAATCTTTATCTCCTCTTTCAGCAGTTTTGTCAAAACTAATGCTCTTTGGAATAGCTCCAGTTGATGCAAGATTTGAAAATGAGGAAGAAGAGGGATGGCCATCATTTTCACAGTTTACAGAAGGTGAAATTTCAATGGCATGAGGTCGAGATGATAACTCCTTTGATTGTTGCTGTCGTTGATGTTGAGATTCTTGTTGTTGGAAAGAAACTTTCGTCCCCTGAAGAATACCATCTGATTCAGAGCTTCCAGAGGAAGCTAAACTAACTGTACTTAAATGAATATTAACATCTTCAACCAATGGTTTCCTTTCTTCTAATGTTTCCTGAGAGGTTTCATCCAACTCTTTCTCAAGGTCCCCATTTAGGAGAGTCACATGACTACTTAACTTTGGTTCTTCAAACCCATTGACTACCTCTTTGCTAGAAGAAATCTGATTGTAAACCAATGATTCACCACTTGCAACCATTCCATTACAAGGCAAATGGGATAAATTCAAACTCAACCTACCTAAAGATTGAATTCCAGAGGTTTCGTTCTTAACATGTTGTTTGGAAGAAAGTACATTATCTTCCTTGTCCCCATTGATATAGTCTTTATCCTTTGAAGGAAGATGAATAGGCTTAAAAGTAAGTGCTGAAGAATTATCACAGAGATGAGAGGAAGGTGATGTTTCGTCGTTTACTTTCGTAACAGGTATGCACCTTCTTCCTCTCTTTTGATCACTACTCATTGCTTTTAGTGTACCCATAGAAGGCTCGCTCTCAGCCCTTTCACTAGTGGCCTCACAAGTGGGTTCATTATCCAAAGATTTAGAAGTCATGATCGGCCTTGGGGTGAGGTTATCCTCAGATACACCATCTGCTTTTGATTGAGCTTGACCTCCTCCTCCTCCTCCTGCACAGTCAACAACAGCTAAATCTACTTCTACTTCGGATCGCCCCGTATCATCTGATCTTGCAACAGATTGTGCATCGTCTGTGTCGAACTCTGTTAAGCGTTCAGAATCTGATGCCAAAACATCCATACTCCAAGCCTCAGAAGCAGTATCAAAGGTTTCCCCACTCCTAAGAAATTCACCACGCCCAGCAGTCTGTCCATGCATTCTATCTAACTCTACCAGATGTTGATCAAGGAGATGTTCTCTGTCCCTTTCGGCAGGGTCAATGATCTCTGAATCAGAAGCTCAGCACATTCGTTGCGTCCATAATTCATGAATTGTAAAGACATAAACGAAATTTTATTCCATGTGAACGCAACATTTAATTTCAACCTCCAAATTTTCTCATTCAAGTCTGTTTTACGTTTCCTATTTTCATTAGTCAAATGTAAGGCTAATGAAACGAAACAGACCTTTGCAAGTTCTGTAAATGAAGCTGAATATATGTAATTTTGTTCTTATAGAGTAGACTGAATTTCTATTCAAAAACATTTAAACAAACAATAGACTGTACATAAGTTCAGGATGATAATTGTTTTCATATTAGAATTGAGAAAAAAAAAATAGCAATCATCATATAAAATCTAAAAAGTTAATTTCAAATATTATGTATCAAAAGACAACCTTACCTGTTCAACGTCATCCATACTAGAAGCAACACTGTGGTTACTCGCAGCCTCACTAATTGCCTCCAAGTTATCACTCGTATTGCCAATGGAGCCTTCATCGTGAGAGAGGGAGAAGCGCGTTCTTTTTTCTATGGTACCATCTCCAACTCCCCCAGAAGGAACTACCACACGTTCGCCTTCAACTACCACTGGTTGGTAATAATAAGTGCTACAGGTTTTCGAATCCCCCCCCCTATGAATTGTAAGTATTAATATATTAATTCAACATTTTATATATATATTAGTGGCAGGCGCGCGTATTCTTTAGCTCACAACACAAGTCATTTATTTAATATTTACAAAACGGTGTGTCAGCATTCGAATATAAATAACTTCACCCGAGGCACTGTCCTCATCTCAATACCGTACCTATCTAACAGTTACTTTCAACCTCTCCATTTCACACCTCACTCTATCTAACACATCCTCTCAAACTCTTTTCATATTACCAAAAAACATATCATACCGCATATATTATATATAGGGACTACTCCATTCATCTCATTGGATCTCTAACATATCTCCTGCACCACTTATTTCTTTATTACCCATATCTATATATATATATATATATATAATACATATATATATATATATATAATATATACTATATATTATAATATAATACTATATATATATATATATATATAATTATAAATATATATATATAATATATATATATATATATATATATATCTATATATATACTATATTATATATATAATATATAATACTATATTTATATTATCATAATCTATATCATATATATATATATATATATATATAATTATTCCCAATATATATTATAAATACTACTATATATATACTATTATATATCTATATATATAATATATACTTATAAATAATTATTATATATATACAGGGCAGAAAAATTTCAAATTCAACAAACTATTCTTAATTCAGTTTTATATTCAAGCAAGTAATGGCTCCCAATTTTGAGAAGCGTAAATTTCCTGCACATATCTTTAAATGACTTAGTTAACTTAATACTCGTCACTTTAACCAAGGATGCAAATGCACCATTGTCCAGTAATTGATTATTAATAGTAAAAGGTTGGTACTTAAAATTATTTTATAATTGTAACTAGTACTACTACTATTAAACACAGTAAATGCATTACATTAAAAAATAAAAAATCTCATCCGCAATAATAGAGAATTGTCTTCGGATATCATTTGAAAACTTTCTATGAGGCGTAGAAAAGAAGTGATAACAGAAAGTCTCATATTTAAAGAACTCGAACAGTCTTTCCCCTGTCTTCAAGCTTGAAGAATGTGTAAAAGCTTGGTACTCGTAGACTGAGTCAACCGAAGATTGTAGTGATCATCGGTTTCTCATGAGAATAATATAAACTATTATATAAGATTCTTATTTCTTACGAACATTTAAATAGAAGATTCTTCTTTGAGCTTGTTGATGGAGAGCTCCCATGTGTTATTCCACAATCTTGTGAGCAATTGGATTGGGATCCGCCTTTGCTCCCTTCTGGATGATGATTACCCTGTGGTGATGTCCGATGATTTGAACTGTAATTGGAACAACCGCCCAGACAATTAGATTGCTGTTGCTGCTGCTGTTGCTGCTGCTGTAACTGATCAAAGTGTGGCTTGATTGTGCTTAACACGGTGATTAAATCTTTGTGAGGCAGAGACCCTTCAGAAAGTTTTTCTTGAACCTATTAAAACAGATTTCTTATAAGAATAATATACACATTAATAACATTTATAAAAATTACAATTTTTTTTTTTTTTTTAAAAAGTTCAAACCTCATGGGCATAGAACTTTTCTAAGTAATTTCTACCTAGGATCCGAACTAGGATTCGAACCCGCGACCTTGCCATGCGACTCCGTCGCTCTACCGTTTGAGCCATGTTATTTACTAAAAAGTCTTCCAGGTTAGTTTCCTCATTAACATACCAACCCTAGGAATATTTTCAAAAACATTCTTACATTTTGCCTGCAGCTCAGAACTACATGAAGGGATATGTTAGTAGTATCAATAGCATATAAAACAAGGGCTTTTAACCGTTTAGCATTTCTTTCCAACATGTAGTATAGTGAATTACATTGCGTAGATTTTCTAATTCCATCAACTTGTTAACTAAAGTAGAATGGTTGAGTGTATTTGGCAATATTTTACTGGTGAATTGATACTTGGAAATGCAACTATATCATTTTAAAAATTTAAAAAACGAAGCGTAATAACATATACGATAATCATCATCAGCTGCATTGGTTCCAGGCTAGGCTGTGGTGCATGAAAGCACCGGAAATAAATGCTAAGTAAAGAAGACTCACAGCCACAGTCAAAAGAAAGACCCCCAACCTCCCTCAACTGAAGTGGAGACTGTTATGCATACATCGCCAACTTCACAACACCGCGAAAATCGACCGCTCGTCCCCCTGGGCCAGGTCCACAACAATATTCCCTCACAAAAACCATGCCATTTATTATTATTATGCACCAATCTTCTTGTTTCTGCTAAACTCGCAATCTTTTCCTTCAGACACCCTATAATGGACTCTATCCACTTTTTCTTTGGTCTCCTAGAAAAGCCAGTCGATTCCCAATACACACACACTATGCCCCCACTTCACCAACCAACTATCATCCATTCTTTCCATATGACAACCATCTTAATACACTAACTTATTCTCTCATTCAAACCTTTCTTCACAACACACAGCTCTCTAACACACTCATTCTTCATTTTACAGTATATCAAAGTAATAATGGGCTAATTAATAATCGTAATCGGATATGTTCATTAGTACATCTTTTGTTAAAACCGGAGTATCTAAAAAGCTTTCAAACAAATTAGAAAAATTTCATGGTTGAAAGATTTTGAGAAACTAACTCTCAAATTTCCTCGTTCATTAATTATGTGAAATCTAATAACAAACTATCTGTCTGTCAACCTTTCAAATCGCCGTGCCAGCAGTTCATCTTACTTATTATTGTTTAATTCTACTTCTAATAATCTGAAATTCTGAAAACATCTAAAAATTGTTGAATTTGAAGTACAAATTGGTCACGAAGATAATCATTCTAGAATTCAACTCAACAGTTATCTTTATCATCTCCAATCTTTAAAAACAAGAAATTATAAATCTGATCAAAAAAGCTTAATTTTTTAGCAAAATTAATATTCATATTCGCATTATTGGTATTATTATTAATAGAATTCATATTAGTAATAGTTAGTAGCCCATTTTCGATTATTAAAGTTTTACTAATTTATAGAGATAGAGTATGCGCATAATCGCAGCAATGGCTTATGGTAAGTAGGGTCTCCCATGACATTTCAGAGTCTAATGGTTCGCCTTTTTCTTGCGTTCATATCCACATTCATCTTCCAGACAACATCTTACAGCCACCACCTTTTATCCACATATCATATACACATACTTATATCCACACCACTCTTCGAGACAACATCTTACAGATATTCCTATCCCTTATATTCTTATGTGTGGGGGAGAAAGAATTGCCCACATCGTATGCCCTGCGTGTCGTAGAAGGCGACAAAGGGATGGTGGTAGTTGGGTTGGCTGCCCACTACCACTTATCTTTTGCCAGGAATGCTAATGCATGCCTCGGAGAAGGTCGTTATCGCCGTAAGCGTCGTTCTATATTTCGGCGAAAATGTATGAATCGTATGGGTACATGGAATGTCAGAGGAATAAATGTTGAGAAGAAAAGAGAGAGGTGATGGATGTATTTAGAAAGGAAAAATCTGATTTGCTCGCTGTGACAAATGAAAAGAAACGGTGAAAATGAGTGGTGTGGTGTGAAGTGTGTTTGCACTGGTGTGTAAAGGAATGAGAGGGAGAGAAGGAATTGCAATTCTGATAGTTCCCTGTGGTACAAAGATATTGTAGTTGTGTGTGTGAGTACTAGAATTCTAATAGTTAAATTTAAATTTGAAAAGGCCAAGGTATGTGTGGTTGTGACATATGGTCCATCTGAGGGTAATGTTGAAGAGTGCGATTTCTGGGATAATCTGAATGATGTTTTGGATGGGGTGAGAAAGAGCTTCAGATTGTGTTGGGTGACCCTAAATGGTTGGAAGGTGATCAAAAGGGATCAGGTATAATAAGGTGGCTTTGGGTGTCGGGAAAAAATGAGAATGGTAGGAAGGTGATTGATTAATGTGAGGAGAGAGGTATGTGTGTTAGTAATATTTTCTTTAAACGCATCATAAGTATGCTGGAGTTGGCGTAGGTAGAGATGGTATCGAAGTGAAAAGTATGATTGATTTTGTGTTGGTGAAGGAGGAGATGTTGAAGTATGTGTTGGATCTTAAATCAGTGAGGGGGTTAGGAATGGGATATCAGATCATTATCGGTCATCGAGTGTTGTAGGGAAGATATATGCTGGTATTTTGGTCGAAAGAGTGCATCGAGTGACTGAAGGACTGATTGGTGAAGAACAAGGTACGTTTTAAAAGTGGTGGAGGATGTGTGGATCAAATCTTTACATTGACAAATGATTGAAAATGAGTGATGAAGAATAAATTGTATTTAGGTTTTATGGATTTGCAACAGGCGTATGATAGGATTAATAGGGAAACTCTATGGCAGGAGTTAGTGATATATGATGTTGGTGGTAGGTTTCTGAATGGAATCGAAAGTATTATGACGATAGTGAAGCGTGTATAAGAATACATGGATTCAAAAGTGATTGGCTTAATATTAATAGCGGAGTGAGGCGGTATGTCTTATGTCTCCTTGGTTATTCAATTTGTATATGGATGGGGTTATGAAAGAATTAGAGGTGGGGGTGGCAGGAGATGGTGTTAGGATAATGGAGAATGGAAGAGAGTGGAGGATGACCTACCTATTATGTGCGGTTGATTTAGTTTTGTGTGACGAATCTGAAGAGAGTTTGAGAGGATTTGTAGAGAGATTTGGCAGAGTGTGTAAAAGGAGGGGTTTGAAAGTAAACGTAGATAAGAGCAAGGTTGTGAGTGAGAACAGTCTTCGGTGTGAAGTTATGTTAGATGGTGAGCAGCTGGAACAAGTGTCTGAGTTTAAATATTTAGGGTGTGTGTTGGATGAGAAGTTGTGAATGGAAGGAAGGTGGCTGGTGCATTAAATCCCTGGTGGATGTAAAAAGACTAAGTCTTGAGTGCGCTAGGGTCTTACATAAGGGTATATTATTACCTGTCTTAATGTATAGTAGTGAATCTATGATCTAGAATAAGAGGTATAGAAATAAAGTATAATGTGTTCAGATGGACAATCTTAGGGGCGTGCTAGGTGTGAGAAGAATTGACAAAATGAGGAATGAACGTATTAGAGAGTTGTGTGGTTTGAAGAAAGGAGTAAATGAGAAAATAAATGGAAGTATGTTGAGATGGTTTGGTCATGTAGAAAATGATGGATGATAGTCAGGTTGGTTTCCTTGAATATAGTAGTGTGTCTGGAAGTGACCCATTCAGAGACTGAAGAAAAGGTTTGGATTGAAGTCAGTAAAGGAATGCCTGGAAATGTGGTTTGGCAGAATCAAGAAGAAAAGTGAAAAATAGGAGTGAATGGCGGGGTTTTGTAGTTGTGGCCCACTTGGACCAAGTAATGAACCCTACATTGACGAGATGCCATAGTGAGGGTCCGTCGCGGTCCCGTGAAGTTCTAGGGTGGATTTTCTGACTACGATGAGTTCTCACTAAAAGGTATAAGGGTAAATGAGCTGAACTCTTCTTCTTCTAAACTATTCTGTTTCGATTGCATGTTGCACACCCCAACCTAAGGAGAGAAGATAAGGTGATTTTATATATTTATATACTTAACCTATATATATATATATATATATATATACCTATATATATATATATATATATACTAACTACTCTATTACTCTTCTGCCTATATATATATATATATATATATATATATATATGAATGGGGTTATGAAGAATTCGAGGGTGGGGATGGCAGGAAAAGATGATGTTAGAATGGTGGAGAATGGAGATGATTGGAGGGTGCCCCTTACCTATTATATGCCGGATGATTTGAAGTTTCTGTGTGTGAATCTGAAGAGAGATTGAGAGGATTGGTAGAGAGATTTGGCAGGGGTGTGTAAAGGAGGCTTGAAAAAGCGTGGATAAGAGTAGGTTATGGTTGTGAGTGAGGACACTCCTCAGTGTGAAGTATGTTAGATGGTGAGCAGCTAGAACAAGTGTCTGAGGGTTTAAATATTTAGGGTATATGTTGGATGAGAAGGAAGGGATGATGGATGATACAGAGTGTAGTGGAAAGTTGTGAATGGCAGGAAGGTGGCTAGATTGCAATTAAATCGTTGGTGAATGCAAGGGACTAAGTCTTGGTGTGTGCTGGGGTCTTGTGAGGGGTATGTTGTTACCTATGTTATTGTATAGTAGAGAAACTATGGTCTGGAATAAGAGTATAGATCTTAAAGTTCAATGTGTTCAGATGGACAATCTTAGGAATGTGTGACGTTTAAGGTGTGAGAAGAATTGATAAAAGAGAGGAATGAAAGTATTAGAGAGGTGGGTGGTGTGAAGAAGGGGTAAATGAGAGGATAAAAGTATGTTGAGATGGTTTTTGGTCATGTGGAAAGGATGAATGATAGTCGGTTGGTTAGCGGATGTATAGTGATGTGATGGAATTTGTTGGGAACCGACCGGCTGGGAGACCGAGAGAAGAAAGTGGATTGAGTCAAGTAACGATATCTGAAGGAGAGAAATGTGAGTTTGGCTTAGGCGAGAAGGGGTGCATGATAGGGAGAGAGTGGCGGGGTTTTGTATGGGGCATGGTTTGACCCACCTAGGCCAAGGGATGAACCCACCCACATTGACCTTGAATTACCTAGTGAGGGTCCGTCAGGGTCCCATGAAGCTCTAGGGTGGATTTCTGTCTGTGACGAGTTCTCACTAATTAATGAGACAGAGAGGGCAGTAAGCTGGGCTTTCTTTAGACATTTGTCATATTCTCCTACTACTTTTCTTTCCGGTGCATAGCACTGCCTCCCAGTCTTGGGAAAAGAGGTAGAACTAAAGAAAGAAAGAAAGAAAGAAAGAAATATATATATATATATATATATATATATATATATATATATATATATATATATATATATATATATATATATATATATATATATATATATATTATATATATATATATATACAGATGCCTTGAATATGGTTAAATAAAGAGGGGTAACTTGTAGGTTTAAACCCCCCCCCCCAAAAAAAAATATATATTTATGTAATTAAATAAAATAAAAAAATCTTTTCAGAACCTCCAGAAGGGGTGTGAATCAAACTTGCCTGAAATAAAAAGCTAATGAGCTGCATAAGATGCGACTGCGGAATCATAAAGGCTGATCTACTGAGGCCAAGAAGAGGGCAGTATCCTGCGTTGGATGTTGGAGGTTGATCAGGTATTCCACAATTGACAATATTGTCTTGCAACTTAGTTAACGCCTATTCAAATAAAATATATGTATATACAGTAAATATTAAAAAAAAACTACATAAATAAATACTATATTTTAGCTTCCAATTATAATATATAACTTTTAAAAGTTACAAAAAACTTTAAAAATATAGCACTAAGAAAATTTCTTCCATAAGTTTTACTACACACTGTTTATTTGCCTCCTAACAACAATTTCAATACTTAATCATCACATCTTATGATGCTCTTTTATTCCCTTCGAAAATTCTCTAGGTGTTCTTAAGTATTTTATCAATTCCATGCACTCAGAATATTAACCTCCTGAGATACAGTTAAGGTTATGTAGGACCATTATACTTGAATTCAGACAATTATTTATTCCATGCCACTAGCTGGTCAAACAGTGCACAGCACAAAATTTTTATCTTTTAAATATATTAATTCTATTGAACTCAAAATAAATGTGAAAGCAAGTCTGCAAATTGTGGATTCTAAAATTGTATAAAATGAAGGTGTGTTATATCAAACTTGTATAAAATAAATTTAATCAATATTTGCAATTTTATAATAAAATCGGCAAGATAATATATATATTACAACATAAAACTTGTCACCCAATTAGGACCTGACAAGTTATCCACAACAATATTCTTTATTATAAAGAGAAGCATCAAACTGGATATCTAAGTTCGCTAATCTATCCTGTTCACATATTGTATCTAATCAAGTCAATCAAAATATTTTACAAGAAATTTTATCTATAACAAACATATTGATAAAAATAAAATGAAACCAGGAGTCAAAACAGAAACATCTTTTATGTCCATACTTCTTCTAACAAAAAACTACAAAACAAAACATTGAAAAATCTTACTACCGACCTTTTTGTCAAAGTGATTGTACAAATCAGCCGTTCTCGGATCTGGCTGTTCCCATTTGTTCATGGCAAGACCTTGCAATATTTGTGCTACTTGTATGAGGTTAAACCGTGAGATATGAGATATTGGTGCATCCACAATTCCCTGAGGCTCTGGTGCTACTACGGCGGAGCAAATGAAAAATGTGTAAACTAAATCCACACATAAAATGCTAATATCCCGATCGTCAAGAACTTTGCTGTTCATAAGAGTTTCGTAAACTGATCGAACGAGCCATGCAAGGGTAGAAGGAAAACAGTGAAAGGCTTGCTGAATACTTTCAATAAACCTGCAACAAAGTAGAAAAATTGTAGAAAAGTAAAGTATTAACTTTATAGATTAAAGATGAATATATTCACTATTATTATTATTATTATTATTATTATTATTATTATTATTATTATTATTATTATTATTATTATTATTATTATTATTATTATTATTATTATTATTATTACCTCTTAGTAATTTTTACAAGTTTACTTATTGTCCAAACACGATATTTAGCTAATGCCTCTTCATATTCTTTGGTACCTTCTTTGCCAAAGCGTCTCTGTCTTTCCTCTTGTGGAAAACGTCCTGCAGCATTAGCCGGATCAATGTCCAAGAAGAGTTCATCTTCCATCAAGAGTTGCATTATCGGCTCATGTAAAGCCGCAGTCAAAAATACCTATGGATAAATATTAAGGTGTTGAACCAATATAAACAACAAAGAAATTGAAAAAAAAAGAATTATAATTATATAATTTTGAATTAGGATAACAAGGTGGCAATAATAACTTTAAACTAGGGCTGAGGAGCCAGAGTTGAAAGCTGGAGCAATATAAATTTTTTGGGGATTAAGCTAGAGCTAGATTAAAAAGTATTGTATTTTTTTTGTTTTTTTTAATATTACAATAAAATGGGTTTGAAAGCTGGAGCAATATAATTTTTTGGGGGATTAAGCTAGAGCTAGATTAAAAAAAAAGCATAGTTTTTTTTTAATATTACAATAAAATGGGTCTGGAGGCGGGGTCATGAACTTTTTTAAAAAAAATAAAAAATTCACTGGCTTCACATCACAGTCCTTCATAAACAAAAGCTAAGCTTCCAATTTGACAAGCAAACAAAATGTTAACAAAAGTAGCTTCTTACCTTAGCCTGAGGAAGTGTTTCAATGTACGTCTTGTATACCTGACTAAAAGCGCAAGATCCATTAAGCAGTAATCGTCTTGGGTTTTGCGAAGAGGCAAGTTGCAATTCAATCAAATTGCTAAAACAAAAACAAAAACAAAAAAGGTCTATTACCTAAAACTTTTTATTCTAATAGCATGAATAGAAAAGGAATAAACTCGACATGAAATTCATTGGTGGAAAAATATTAGCTTAAGAGAAATGAATAAAAGCAATAAATGAATTACCTTAATAAATAAAGCAAACATAACTCATCTTCAGGTAAAATATAGTTTCCATAAATTGATGCCATCATCGTCGAAGCTGCATTTTGCATCAACTCCAAATTGATTGACTCTCCAACAACAAGGCAATGAGCACAAAGGCGAGGGTTTTCCCTTAGTCCTGAAAGCACCTCGCCAAAGAGTGTTTCCTTTTTCAGAAAAAAAAACAAATACAGAAATTTATTGATTACCAAATATAAGATACAATGAACTGATGATGGATTTGAAGATAAAAATAAAACTGATTTTACGATATTTTGAGTACTTAAACATTAGTTTATGAATTAAATTAGTTAATTTAATAATAAGTTCTCAACTTTATATACACACTTTTAATTTATTTATTGTTAATTTAATGCCATTTTCCATTTTATATTTAACAGAACTATCATTCTAATCTAACATTTAACACATCTTCGAGCAACAAACAATTTCAACCTTTTCACCAACTTTTGTTCCCTTTTATCCTTTAAATCATTTTTTTCTACCAGCTATATTCGTCACCAGCAAACAAAAACTTCCAGGATATTTAAGATTAAAAATAATAACACCCATCCTCCAATTGTGGCATAAAATTTCATCTCAATTACTAGTTAACAACAACAACAACATAAAACTAATGTAAAACCAAAAATTAAAGCATTAAGATTTTCTCCTTCGTACACCTGAGTAAAACTTTTTTTTTTTAACTTTCTACATCACCTTTATCACCTGTTTACTTGAAATGTCCATTTTTCATTTATCCCTGCAAGTAACTTAGCAAGTTACTTATCTTCTCTTAACAAAAATAACCAACCTAGCCTAACCTCTTCCCTTAACTTCCAACTGGTTTAAGTAAAAACCTTTTAGGCCTACATTTCCTCTCGTAAATTAATATTCATAGATTAGAAAGTTCTTAAAACTCACCAAATAACCCAAAACTTGATAACCATCAATGAATTGTAACTGGGAGAGAAAATTTGCCCTCTGACAACACGCAGGAGGAGAAGAATGTGGAAGAAGAACTAAATCATTATAATTTCTTCTTTGTTCACCTCTGATGAATGATGCTTGATAAACTTTTTCAATAGTTTTCATCAACTATATATATATATATATATATATTAGACTCATATATAATATATATATATATATATTATATATATATATATTATAATTATATATAATATATTATATACTATATATATATATACTAATATATATAATATAAATATAATATAACTATACTATATATTTATATAAATAGATTTTTTATCTCTCAAACTTAAATAAATATTAATACTTTCTTCTGTAGTAAACACCCAATTCTCTTCTGATGCCGCCATAATGTAAACTAAATTCTCAAAGTCGTAATACAACTGATAATAAAACTATGAATTTCTGAAATATTCTAGATTATTCTTGAGATCGAAAAGTCAACGAGATTTATAGAGTGTAGAAGTTTTTAATCTGATAACCCCTTTGTTAGGTGGTTTATTGGGTAGAATAACCACCTTAAAGGTGAGTGGTTGTCGATTCAATCCCGGTGAGGTCACTTTTGATAAAGTGAGTAAAAGAAGTTATGCACTTTCAGTGTACAGGTGACGTCACAACGAATTTATAAATAAAAATAAAAAATAAAGAACAAAGAACGATAAGAAGTTGTGCACTGAAAGTACCCTGCAGGAGGCGTTGTCCTCGGGATTGTCTTCTCAGAATTGTCTGGGCTCAGGACTCTCCGGTTACTATTTATTGTCCACCTTTTTGAACTTGGAGTACATAAATCCTGCGTAGGCGCCCCATATTCTTTTATTGTCTCGGATTTAGAAGCAAATCCCGGTCCCTGAGCATATATAGATGCCCTAAATGTAATTAAAAATATTTTCCAGAAATGTAAACCAAATCTCAATATTACATTATTGCAATAGAAGATTCAAAAGTTAATGAAATCTAAGAGGTTTTCAGATACGGTACTAGTGAGTAGTATATATATAGTATAAATATAATGGATAAAATATAATAATATAATAGATATCAAGGGGTATATATATATGATTATATATATAGATAGATATATGGAAATACAGGAGATAACAATCATTATTGGTACTAAGTGGTTGTACTAAGGTGTTTGGAGGATAAAATTATAATAGAGTCGATTATGCGAGCGAGATGTATGACGCCACAATTCCACCCTGGAATAATATGCTTACATAAGTTTACTTTTTAACTTTTAGTACTTTGGCGTTCAACACAAACTTTAAAATCTATGTATACTTGGCCTATCTCTACTAGAACCGATATTCCTTTCAATTACTCAACCTATCTCTTACTCATAAAACATTAGTACTCTTTGCAAAAGCATACCACTTTTTCTACAGAAATGCGACCGACCGAATGCCAAACACACCTTTAAATATTTTTGTCGGATATAGGACATGAGAGCTGATTTATGGAAGAATTATGTGTGTTATGTGATGTGTAGAACGTTGGAAAAAGCACGGACCAGGTTGCTACCGAGTACGGGACTTCTGAGCTAAGAATTGAGTAAGGTGTAGCGTTGAAAAATGTCAAAGAGCGGGGTAAGAAAAAATGATCTAAAAAATCCATAAAAAGATAAGAATAAGTGTGGAGGGGCAGGGTAAGCTCCCGGTCGATGACAATATAGACAGGACAGGAAGCTAAGGAGGGCGAAGTGACTTCTCAGATAGGGAAAGTTGAAAGAAGCACAAAGTAAAGAGAAGCAAGAAGAACGAGAGGGCGCGGTATATTTCGAAGTGACTCAAGCTATGTACAGGGCCGCGCTGACGTAGACCGGTACAGCTGTCTACGAAAAGCAAAGAGGACGGCCAGGGACGGGTACTATGGTAGAAAAGGTCAAGGATCGAAGTGGTGCGAACACGATGGAAAAATATAGGGCGCAGAGGGCCTCACAGGAAGTCGACAGGGCGCAGGGAAGCTGGTCCAGTCTAGGAGAAGCGACGCGTGCTTAAGACAGAGCGAAATTAAAGCCACCGTACGAATTTAAAACTCGATTATTCTTTAAAACCTAGTTGATAGACCAAATTTTTATTTTCCTCGAGACCTACTAACATAATAGATTAAGTACGCACAACCCGACTCTAAGAATTTGCAATTTCATACAAGAAATTTCTTCTCCCAGTGATTATTTATACGAACATCAATCTGAATAATACCACTCCCCTCTTAGATTACTCTCCACATTTTTGAGAAATATATTTAATGTAATTGTATAGATATATATTATATATTATTTATTATGATATAATTATTATTATATTATTATATGAATTATTATTAGTATATTATTGATATATATTATCAATTTATTATTGAAATAGAATTTATGCACGTCAGGTAATTATGATATTAATTATTATTATATAGTATTATAGATGAGATTTTTTATTATGATATGAATGATGATAGAATATTAAATTAATGGAGGATGGATATTATTATATTATTAATTATATTATTATTATAATATCTTTTTCTCATTTCTTTCTATTGTTTTCTGGGTGTCGGGGGCCAGAGAGAGGAGCGCGAAGAAGGCCGGGGCGCAGAGCGAGAGAGCGGGTGGGTCGTGGTAGTGACAGTAGGCAAGAGTCAATTTGTCAAGGGCTGCGTGTGCGCTGGGCGAGGACGGTGGGCGGGGGCGGATTATAGTGCGAGGTATGGGCAGGGGGATAAGTGACGTACCGGGTCAATATATAATATAAGGAACGGAGTGAGGTACGGTGAAGCAAGTGAATAATAAGATATTATATATATATATATGATATAGAGAGATGAAGAGAGAATATATATAAAAAACTTTTGTAGTATAAAAAATATGAAATAATAACGCATTTGACGATGAATATACGCATATAATATTAAATAAAATAAGTAAATGAATGGAATAAAATAAATTAAATGAATATTAGTAAATGAAAAATAATAGATAATAATAGATTGAATGAGAATAAGTAAAAAAAATGAATAGAATTATAATAATAATTATTTTGTATGATGAAAAAAAATAAAATATTAAATATTAAAAGATTCATTAATCCAAATTACTCAGCGCAAATCCCATTTCCTAATGACTTTCGCACACTACGTTAAAGATTTTAGCTTTATTCCACTTCAAAAAAAACAGCTAGAAGTATGAAGAGAACATTCGATTGCTGATCATATTTCTCATATCCTTAATCATTGAAGATAAGATAGATAAGATAAGATAAGAATATATATATAGTAAGAGAGATATATATATAGGATAAATAGAATATATATATATATAGATTAATATATAAGAATAGATATATATAAATATTAAATGAATAGAAGATAGATATATATAATAGATTATATATAGATATAGATATAAATATATAGAATGAATAGATATGATAGATATATGAATAGAAGAATAGGATATATAAGAAGATGAAATATAGAGAGAGAGTAAGAGAGAGAGTGTGAAGTGGGTAGTATATATATATATATAATATATATATATATCATTCGTCTATGGACTTTTTTATTCTTAAAACTATTAACTACATAAAAGAATACTTTTCAAATCACAAAATTGACCCTTAAACATAATAATAAAAATAATTAAATAACAATAATATAAAAACATCAAAAAAACAGGCCAAACCTAATTCGAGACAAAACAAAATAATAAAAAGTAAATAAATCTTCCTCCAAAAAAAAAAAAAAAAAAAAAAAAAATATAAAAAAAAAAAAAAAAAAAAAAAAATAATATAAATAAAAATAATATATAAAATAAAAATATAATATATATATAAAGATATAGATATAAAAACAGCCCCCTACACCCAGCCCCCCAAATATAATATACCATAATTCTTTAAATTAAAAAAATGATTATAACATTTCCCTTTTCTTTGGGATATTTTCGATTTTTTTTTTAATTATTAGGAAGGTTAAATTTTTTAATATTTATAATATTTATTTTTATATAATTAACATAATTTGTATAAAAGAATATTAAGTATGCTCCATGCATCTTGCAAAGATAGAACAACAACAACAGTGAATTAATATCTCATTAATAAAAATAAATTATATTTTCCCAGTTTAATTTCTGCCCCCAAAAAGAGTTAGTATTGTCAAATAAAGGAGAAGGCGAAAATCCATTTTCCAGCTCAGGAAAGCTCACAAATGTTATCCACTTTTACAGTAATCCAGAAAACCAAGATATATCCCAGAGAACCATATTCCGGTAATCAAATTCCAGTTTCCAGTTCCAGGGAATCCATTTATCAGTAGTTGTACCTGGGAATTGTGGAAATCAACAAGAGAGTCTGGAAAAATCACCTTATAACAAATTGCCCATTGAATCTTTCTAATTGAGTTTCAATACTCAACTATGTTATTTTTTATCTACTTTTTTTATTTTATTTTTTTTTTTAAATAAATATTATTTTATATATTAATTTTTATTTATTTTATTTAATGTATTATTTAATTTAAATTTATTTATTTCGTTTCAATTAAATTTAATCAATATATTTGGTTATTTGGTTAATTATATTCATATTTATTATTTTTATTCATAAATGCAATTACATATACCTACTCTAATTGTTCTATTAATTTTATTTATGGGTTGGATTATCCTTCTTCATTTTATCTCGAAAAAAAAAACACTTACAAGTTTTTCATTCGTCGCATTAGTAAGAGACGCGAAACTGCCCAACCCAGGATAAGTTAAAAAACAGCTCTCCCACGCTAACTCACAGGTCGCCCGCTTACTCTTACTTACATCGGATAGGTCACATATCGGCCCCTCCAACCCACCATAATACTATAGCCCACAAAGCATCAGGAGCTACCTCAAATATAGGAATTCAAAATTAATATACCATTACGTATAGACCAAACAAATTAACAGAAAAATTGAAAAATTGTTCCAAAAATCTTTCATATTGGAAAAGATATAATAATATAATAAATATAATAATATATAATAAAGATAATTATACTATAAATAAAATGATAAAATAATAATATATAAAAAATTAGATAAAAGCAAAATAACCGGGCCTATAATAACCATGTAAAACCAACCAAGCAACCTCAGTGTAAATAAACAAATGAATAATGCAAAAAAAATGAAAGTATAAATAAAATAAAAAATAGTAGAAAAAAAAATTAAACCCTTAAAGAAACCCCATAATTAATGGAGTGGTACGCGATACAGAAAAGAGGGCCGAATGGTACCGGATCACTCGCCCGTATTCTAATTGGATTCAGTTTAGGGTGAGCCGATATACCCCCGCACTACCACTTTCACCTGCTCACCGACACCCACTACCCGATACTATTAATTGTGACCCCTCCCCCTACTCCACCCTACATAAAATAACACCAGATAAAACGATCTCACACACCACGCCCCCCTACGCAATTCCAATTCCTCCGCCTGTAACTAGAAGTTGGCGAACTAAAAGAGCATTCCCTTGTACAACACAAATACATATTTAGTCACCTTAGATAATAATAATATGTGCCAAATATATGGTATGTGACACCAAAAAGATATATATAAAAAAATTTAATAATTATTCCATGTCATAAAATTTAAAACCCTGAAAACAGCTGAAAAATCATTTAAGGGAATAATAAAATGCATAAAACTAATATTAAATACACCCTCTCGATACATGTTATGTAGTTGTACACTCTCAAAGAAAAAAATCCATTCCATTTCACTTTTTCCAAGTTAAAGTAAATTAACAAAGTTAATGAATAAGTTAGTACTTTTATGTATATTTAATTTTGACATTAAAATTTACAAGAAGATTCTTTAACTAGCTAATAGTATATTAAAATAAAGAATAAAAATAATATGAAAGAAGAGACCTCAAATATTCAGCAAATGAATAAAAGATAAATAAAAAAAACGCTATAACTCAAACATGAAACATAATTATAAAAATAATAACCATAATGAAAAAGAAAAAAGAAGATATCTAATTCAATTACTTCAAATATCATAAAATTTCCAACAGAATTGTTGATGCAATTAAATAAACCTCTCAAGCTATTCACTCGTAATCTGCCAGCGAGAGACACTGTCACGCGTGTTGAGGATGTTTACATTCCTACCCGTACCCAAACATCATAATAAAAAATGAGACGCAATCGCTTCTCGTACTCTAGACATGGCAAAGTGTCCTCGATAATAAATCACAATTATTTGACCTGCAAGCACTGATAATAAGAAAAACCTTGGCCCATTTTTTGTATATATAATAAGGTAATTCTCTTTCTCATGTGCCATTTTGTATATATCGTAAGAGTCCATCATCTTCACTCTTTAACATCAAGAATTGCCAATAAATATTGATAATGATATCAATTTGCTAAAGATGACATGACTCTTTCAGTTTTTACGACGAGGGTCATCCTTTGGTGATGATATCTTGTAAAGGTAGAATGATAGATGTCAATGCATTATTATACGAGCACAAGCGACAACTGTAAATAACACAAGTCTAAACAGACAATTACCAAAATCACTCAATCCTTAGTTTAGAGTTATAATTTAGACATGAAAAAGCCACACCAAATCGTCACTATCAGATGCTGTAGCCAGGGTGAGGTTAGCAAAGCAGAATTAGCGCAGTATGACTCTCTTATATCTGTGTGAAATCTTTTCTCCAATTCATTCTCTCCTATATTTTGTTTATTTTTTTATTTAGTTTCATCTCTAACTTATTGGATCACGAACAACGAAAAAGACAATAGTGCTACCTGCCGGTATATTGCCTATATACTTAAGAAGGATAGACATTCTAAGACGTAGAGCCAATTACAACCATCACGATCCATTCTTCGCTGAAGGGTTCCAGCGGATTACTGCCATATAAAGAAAATTACCTAAATAAGACAACAGTTTACATATTAATTATTTTATTTACTAGTTTGTCACACCGCATCACGGGAACAGAACCCATTATTCAAGGACCTCCGAGAGAGGTTGTTTAAACGCCTATACAGAAAAATTTCATACTTAACCTGCAGAATCAAAAATTCAGACAGAATGCGCACGTAACAGCATGGCTTTAAAAATAAGAGATGAGAGGATGGAAATAAAAATATAGCAGAGTAGAGAAACAACAAAGCAGACTGAATGAGGAGCCGAAATATACCAAGCAGTAGCCAGAAGGTAGACAAGAAGGAAGATAAAGAAGCCGACAACAGCTAAGCTTGAAATCCCAGTACATGAAGAGATTACTAAAGTAAATCTAACTAACAAACTGATCATTGTGCACAGACAATGAGCAACCTCCTATAGTAGCTACCGAGAGGAGCGTTAAATAATGGTGGGTAGTACGTCAATGAGTTAGAAGTATTCCCTATCGAGCAACTATTGCACCGCTACATAAGTACCAAAATAGAGTAAAAGATAAAGCACCAACATAAGCGTCCGGCCAAAATATAGAAGCGGTCAAGATGAGAACATATGAAAGTACAGGACAGATGTTCATAACTCGACACTTTTAGACCTTATTGAGACTAAACGACATTACTTATCCGAGAAAGCTCACGGGTGAAACCATTAGTCTTCACTCAGATATTGAGAGCCCAGATATACTCCAATACAAAAAATGGAAGGATAAAGAAACGAACCTCTCTGCCCCCATCCACGCTGAGTAAACATCCTGTGAACCCCAGAAACAGCGAAAAATAGTTCTCGACAAGTCTAAACAGAACTCACTTCTTGAGGCCGCCCAATAGCAAACCGTTAGCTTGATTGAGGAATTTTCAATACAATTATTTAATTTGTTCTCATTTAGATTAAAGGCCATAGGATGTTTATAATTTAGTCACAGGAAGAGTGACAGAGAGAACTCGTCGAAAGAGATCAAGAAAGTATATAGGTGATCTTAAGAGAGGGATAGATTTATGCTAGAAAGTTTGTGAGAATTTTTAAAAGTAAATAAAATTTACAACATAAAGCTATTGAAATCGAAATAATCAATCTCATACTATGAAAAATATTAAATAATATCCAGATATAATCATGCAGAAAAGAACAATAAAGAATCGGAACACACAGAAATTAAAGGACGAAAAAGGACCAACTCTCGCAAAGTAAAAAAAGGAGCAGAATTGATATGAGAGTGTAAGAATGAAGGGTCGAATCATTACAGCATATGCAGTGGAATAGAGTTAGATTGGACAGGTGAGGAAGATCAAAACTACACACTGGACAAAACAACCCCATCAGACCAGGGAATAAAAGTAGGTAGCATTCCATAACCAAACACAGAACCCTAGAGGACAACCCACCACTATTGACAGAAAACCACAAAGAGTCACGCTCAACCCAAAAATCCAAACACATAACCACAGACCAAAAATTGGAGAGCGATATATGAAAGGAAAATAGCTACCCAACCAATAAAAGTAAGCACAAAGAGAGGAAAAGAAAAAACCTATATAAGGAAGTCGGAGCTTGTGAGAGCTAGTGAACGCGCCAATACCCGGTCAAAAGCTTTGGATATGTCAATCACACACCACACAGATCTTCCGCTAGTTTCCTTAAATAGGGGCTAAAAAACCATAATTCTCTGTTAAATTAGGTAAAATTAATAATCTCCTTAGTAGACTACGAGCGCCGAAAGCCGTACTGGCCCAATCGGAAAGCAAGGGAATTGAGATTCCAGATGAATCTATAATGTGACAGATTGAAGTAAAAGGAGTTATTAAGAAGTCTTATAGAACAAAGAATAGCAAGTTAGGGCCATATTAGCAGCGCAGATACGTACCAAAAAGAGAAGAATCAGAAGACCCAGCATCTCTTTCCCTATTCCCGGCCAATAGGATTGAAACACCAGCCAGGATGATGTTAAACGAAGAAATAATTGTGAGTAATATACAACAATTAACACACAACACAAATAAAAAATAAAAAGCAATCAAAAATAAAAGAATCAGAACTAAAAGTTATAACTCAAAATAGACAAAAAGCCAAAGGAAAATAGAGCTCAACACAATAAGACTAATTCCGATAAGTCTAAAATAACCTAATTTAAAAGCCTAGAAAATATCCTCAACTGTAAAACACCCTATATATTAGGAACAGAATAATCAAAAAATACTAAAGAGAAAACCTCCAATACCAGTGCAAAGTTCGTAAAAAAGAACCAAACTCACTCGGAGTTGGGGACAATACCCATGTCAGCATACTCAACAAATAGACGTATCAAAAAAAAATAATGAGTGAAAATTAAAAAAAAAATTAGACTTATCCTTAGATCAAACAAAAATAAGAGACTCAGAAAATACAATCATAGTAATTTAAAATCCCCCCCCATATAAAAAATAAGCCCCATTATCCAAATAGGCTTAAATCGCTCTTAACCGCTAAACAAACCCAAGTGTAGGAGAAAAACGCTAAAAAAAACAAGCCTTAAAAACTAAATAACGCAAAAAAAACAAAACAATAACCACTACGCTCTACTAAAGCCAGTCCCCAACCAAACCAAAATAACCATATCGATAAAAACTCAAGAATTTCAAATCTCCTATGATTCTAAAAGTTATCTCATATAATTTGATAATACAACACAAAAGATGAAAAGTATACGCAAACCGATCACAGTCCACTCGGCCATATTAACGCAATTACCCGATACTAGCAATAGCCTGCAACCACCCCAACAAAAATGGCCTGATACCTCACCGCATACCGAAATACCGCAATCAACGCATAAAAGCTATCGCGCTAACATCACCCCTTAACCCCCCAACACCCGTAACAAATTACATAAAAATAAATAAAACCATATATTACAAAACAAAAATATAAAAAAAAAAAAACAAACCTAAATAACAATATACGTATAAAAATAAAAACATTAAAAATACAATAATAACATTAAGATAATAAAAAAAAAAGATAAACAGAACATGAACAATAACAAAAACTCACCATAATAATAAAAAGATACCTCACAATCTCTACTCCGCTACAATCCAATAAATATTAATAAACCAATATACTAAGCAATATGACAAACAAGAAACTCAAATAATTTAAGGCCACTCACATATAAAAAAAAATAAAAAGACAAAATCAAAAACTATATTATATTATAATACTAATTAAATAATCTAAAAAATAAAAAAAAACTATAACCAGTTAATTCAAATAAAAATATAATATCCATAAATATAATATAATAATAAACCGTAAGCAAAGACAAATATAAATATATATTATATCGATAACTATGTGCACAAAGTTATACACATATATTTAAATACAAAAAAACAAAAACATAATAAAAAACCACTAAAAACAAACAAAATAAATAATTAAAGTTAAAATAGCTTTATAAACGAAGATCACAAAAGGAGGATTCTTTAGAGCCAACCTCACTCAAAAAAAAAAATACAAACAAAAAGTAATAAAGAAAATTAATTATAATCATACCTAAATCAATAAATAACATAAATATATATCTCATAATAACCAGTACCTACGAATATTGGAAACACTTATAGAAATAACCACTCATTAACTAGTAACAATTAACCAATAATACTAAATATAAAGTTAACTATTATAAAAACTGAACCCAAAAATACAGATGGAGATAGATAATAAAGACACTTGAGAATGAATCTTTGAATATTTAGTTCTCAGAGATGTTAGGACGAATAGATAGGAGGGAGAAACATACAATACCATCTAAATATACAAATATCAATCTCTATTACAAAATAAAAAAACAAATATGTATTATACTACCCACCATATATAATATAGATATGAGTAATATATATAAATAACATATTAATACATATAAAAAAATAAAAGTACAATAAATAATATGAAATTAAAATAAGTATATATATATATTATTATAACGCTAAAAAATACATATTAATATTGCCTTACTGAGTTAGGTATGTGCAGGAAAATGAAAAGAAAACTCAAAACTGAAGAGTTTTCTATTAATTTTTCATTGAAAATGAAACGAAAGAGTTTCCTTCGTTTGGAAGAATGACTTTGCTAGTTAAAAACGCTTATAAATGTTGTTTTGAAACGTTTGACAACACTGTAGAATGCTTAGCAACATGGTGTCGAAGCTGATCTCTCTGTTTGCAACGACAATAGCGAGCATAAGCCATAAGCTATTCGTTCGTGAGATAACGTGTGTACGGACGAACGAATTATGGTTTAGCAATTTCATTGGTAATCTGACGATGTTTCGATATTCATTCCGCGAACATGCAGAAATGTTATTTACGCATGAGCGAGCGAATAGGAACGGTCGTGGGGTAGCAATAATGTACCGCTACACATATCATAATCAAACTACCTTCTTTAGTATCCTTTGGAGATTGGGTAAAGCTGGATAACTGAAACTTCTTACTACCGACGTTCACCTTCTAGAAAGATCTCTATTTTCCGGGACGTTACAAGGAATAACAGAGTCAGTTTGAGAAACCTAGTTGGTTCCATGATGTTTCTCATCGAACTATCTTGAAAGAACTGAGCGATGAGAATATGTTTCTCTAATATTTGCAACGCGCACAGTGCCTCACATCCAATGGTTATGCACTACGTGTAGTGTTTTGGCAGTGGTTCCATCAACAAGGAAATGATAACGATGTTACGTTGTTGATCTTCTACGGAGATAAGGAGCCATTTACCAGGATGGAGTTAAAAATTTCCACAACACTCATATCTGAGCACATGACAATCTCCATGACATACCTCTGGGCGTGGACCAGCAGCAATTCAGGATTAATGTGTGTGCTGGTATTGTTGGTGACAGTTAGTTCGCCAGTATCTCGACGGGGAGTATCATAATCGTAAGATTAAACATGGAGCACCTGTTACATAGCTCCTTTGTCCTCCAACCACAACCCTTTAGAATGGTATTTCTTTGGTTACCTTAAATCCCTAATGTTGCTACCCTTCCGCAAAGTATCTTTGATGGGTGCCTCCATATTCGTTGGGAAGCTGGAATCTCAATAAGACTGCGATACTTAATGATGAGACGGGTAGAAGCTTGCGTTGCAGCAAACGGGTCACTTTTTGAACATTTACTGTGAATATCACATTGGTTTGCAACACCACTACTTTGATTCTGTATGCAATGAATTATATTATAATATTAATATTGTTTCTGTATATTTGATATTCCTGCATATCTCCTCCTACTGTGCATTCCACGACCAATTGCAATTTAACTAATAATTTCACTCTCATTGTGTTTCATATGTAAAATTTTGTCAGTGTTCTTAGTATAGTATCCACCTTGATATACACTGGTCAACAGTGAAAAATTTTCCGAATTTAAAATTGCTAATTCCTAATCATTTCAACATGAAGAAAACGAAAATGACCTTGAAAATTTCGAATTAGCTCGGCGTTTCCAGATATTGCCACTTATGAAATTTGGCGGTTGGTTTGGAATATTTCTGTGACGAATCATAATTGGTACTTTACTATTAGGAATAGAAGCAAATAATAGTTATGATTAATGTAATATAATAAAAGAATTTTTGTAAATTAATGAAATACATATATAACCTTTTAATACACAATGTAAATATATAACCCTTCGGTATATGGTGAGGCATGGCAACGTTACAAATGTACAGAAAGCAATTGGAACCTACAGTTAGTTTGTCGTCTGTGCTAACATGTGGAATGCTGTGTATTTTCTTGTTAAATATATATATATATATTATATATATATATATAATATATATATATATATATATATATATATATATATATATATATATAGTATATATATATATATATATATATATATATAATATATATATATATATATAATATATATATATAGTATATATATATATATATATGTAGCACTCCAATATATAACTTTGTAAAAATTTAAATTTATGTTCGGGACTTATGCTAAGATTTGCGCGAGCAAATTTTAGCATATGCGAAATGAAATAATATATAAAACCCGTGCCTGTTAAAATGTTGAGGTTACTGGATTATAATGACTGAAAGTTAAACATTAACCCAAAAAACCATAGGCAAGAAATTATTTAAATAATTAATTTCACAAAATTTATTTACATTTTTTTGGTAGTTGTGTATTATTTATGATATTAAAAGAGCTTCATTGATAGTATCTTTTCGATAGTTTAACATGGTAAGTTTCCTTGTTA
Organism: Trachelipus rathkii; assembly: GCA_015478945.1. Lineage (NCBI taxonomy): Eukaryota > Metazoa > Arthropoda > Malacostraca > Isopoda > Trachelipodidae > Trachelipus > Trachelipus rathkii. Next base: position 46,100 of record JABUQX010005752.1, read on the forward strand.
TGTATTTATAATTGTAAATATCTTCAAAACCAGAGGTAATACATAAAAATTATTATCAAATTTGTGTTTCTCGACCAAAAATTAGTAAAGTTTTTCTATTTGGAGCTAGGAAAATTTTTCAAATTACAAATATGTTGACCAGTGTATATATCATATAGTATATATATATATATATATATATATATATATATATATATATATATATATATTTATATTAAATATATAATATAAATAATATTATTTAATTATTTATTATATATACTATATTATATATACTATATATATATATATATATATTATATATTATAGCCTATTAAAAAAAAAAAAAATTTTTTTAATATTTATATAGCCTATATATAGTATTATATATATATAATATATATATATATATATATATATATATATATATAGTATATATATATATATATATTATATATATAATATATATATTATACTATATATATATATATATAGTATATGTTAAGTTCGCAGTGTATGCTTTATTTTTTAAAGAAGGATTTTCAACGTACGCAAATCTGATATTTTGCGTTCAAGTGAGAACGTGATCAATTCTTTTAGGATTGGCGATAGCGGGCAAGTTAATAAGATTAAGATTCAGTTTCCCTATACAGCAAAGTTATTGGTTTTAGAGGATTATTTCTTCAAGAGCAAGGGTTTACCAGTATATCTTAGCAACATGTTGAAAGAGTGGACTTACCGGAGTCCCTAACATTTAACGCACGGATTCTAACGGTAAAATTGATTCCCCTTCAGTATGTTTTAGTTGATAACGTAATTAACATGGTAGAACTTATTCAGCCAAACTATCGAAGAAATAGATAAGCACTGGTTAGAGTAGATGTTAAAATATTAAGCTAAAATTGCACAAATTAGACGAAGATAATGTCTTCATCTTTCAATATAAAAACCCTCCCTATTTAATGAAAAAGATAGACAGAAACTAAATTACGTAATTACTGTTTTTCTGGAAAAATCTCCAGTTTTAAAATTATGTAACTATGTTGTAAACAAAGCAACAATGTAATAATGTTGCTTCAAATTTTTTACATAAAGTATTACGATCTCTCTATTAACAGTTGTCATAGCGGTAAATACAAAAAAAAAAAATTCTGCCTAGTCGACATAAACGAAAAGTAATAGCTTTCCTAATTGGAACGATCAGTATAATATAAAAAGTTTAAACTATAAAGTTCGATTTACTTGTATCGAAAAATTACCAATAATAATTTCGAGAAATGACTCAAAGACTAAGAACTAAATCTCGAATAAAAGTTTTATGGTAGTTAATCTATATACGAAAGCAGTATTAAACTTAAAAAATTTATTGATAAAAGAATTCTAAGTTAATTTTCAACAATGACCAACAAATAATAATAATAATAATAATAATAATAAAAATAATAATAATAATAATAATAATAATAATAATAATAATAATAATAATAATAATAATAATAATAATAATAATAATTAATAATAATAAAAATAATATAATAATATTATTATAATAATAATAATATAATTAACATGATAGATTTTAAAATGAAATAAATTATAATTATTAGTAAATAGAAATAATAATAATAATAATAATAATAATAATAATAATAATAACAATAATAATAATAATAATTGTAGAAATAAAAATATACGTCGGTCAAAAGTTTATCAAAAAAGACGATCAATCATGAAAATACAATTCCTAAAATAGTAAATTATCTTATTTATATTACATTGCAATTAAAAATACTGACTAAATTGTGGAGCACAATTTCTTCATTCCAAACGTACTGCTTATGTCAATAGTACCACACGCCCCCTTGATCGAACAAAACAAGAAAAACTTGATCGATCAAACATTTATTCTTCTTAAATCCTAAATAAATCTTGCAATACCGTCGACCTCAACCGATGCATCTATCATTTCAGGCTTCTTCACTGATTCACTAACAATCGCAACTTCCTTCAATAAATTAGCATTCGAACTTGTAAAATGTGCAGGACTGAGACTTTGAATCTTCTTCAAAATTATTTCTACAATAGCAGAAATATCATTCCGACTCAAAGAGTCTTCTCTTTTCAGATCACTGCCTCCAATTAACTCTTCACATAAGCCTTGATAACGAAGTTTCTCCTTTCCTAATTACCTATGGTTTCTCTGCCACAATTCCATTACAATTCCCTCTAACAGCAGCTCTGAAATTTAACCTCAATCCCCATTTCTCACACATTTCCTTCGCGTCCAATGACCTAAAAGAAGCCGCATTATCAACCAACAATTCTTCAGGCAAACCATGTTCTAGAAACATCTACTCTAACTTCCTCGAAATTCCTTTCCCTCCCTTGTTATTTAGGAACTATATTTCAAATCTACTTGGACCACAGTCAACACACGACAAATACCTTTCCCTCCCAAAGTGGGTCACGTCAGCCGCCAACTTTTCCAAGTTTGATCAACAGAAAGCTCTCCGCCCGAGCATCTTCTTGGATTTGGATCTATCGACTGACACTTTACACAACTTTTTACACATTCCGCCACCTCCTCTCTTATCATCCATGATTCTAGTTTTTTGACGGCATACAAAGTTTTGTCTACCCCGCAATGGTTTTTGTCATGCAGCCTCTTCAAATCCATCGCCGACATTCCACAAACCTCTTCTTCGCATTTTCTCATTCCACTTTGCCATTTTCCGAATATTTTTGTTAACTTGTTAGCCTTGTTTTCTTCCGAAGGTACTAACATTATCTTTCAGACGTCTTTTCATCACCATCTCCGCAGTCCCTTTTGCTTTTACTCCATATCTTGAATGAATCACAATGTCCACCCAGCTGACAACCATCTTTGAATCACACATTATTGTTATTCTCTTTAATCCCCACTTCAAAGAAAGATTTAGTCCTTTCACAACGGCTTCTAATTCTGCTACGTTTATGTGACCGCAATCCGTCTTTTTCCTCAACCAACTTGAGTCTTTTACAATCTGGCTTCATAACTCCAACGCCACTCCATAAGCAATGCTGCTTGCATCGCACTAGACAACCCCTTCTACACCCTTCTCAACAAACCAACTGCCCTTCACTGGGTCATCTTTTCTTACAGCTTCCAAGACTTCTACAAGAACTTCCTTACAGCTTGTTCCAATGTCCTCATTTCTCCTGCTTCCTTCAACAATTCTTTTTGAATAGCCACACACAACCCTTAACCATCCCGCCACCGGATAATGGCCAATTAATTTTCAACAAATCGAAAATAATTCTTTTCTTAATATCTCCTCTTTCTCAATGATCGGGATCGTATTACCTCTCTAAAACCTGATCAGTTCTTCGGCATTTCTTGCGATTTTAAATTATTTTCTGGATCCTTCGTGACGAGCCCAAAATTCAATAGATGCTTCCTCGCCTCCTCAACAGATATTTTTTTTTTTCCCAGCAATCCCATCCAAAAATATCATCAATATAGTGAATCGGTCGCCTTTCAATTCCCTCGTCAAATTCTCGAACTATTGCTCAAAATTTTTTGTCTTTTGAAGCCTCAGAGACTGGAACCAAGCCCAAAACATAGCTTGTTTTAGACAAACACTCTCCCCTTATATCTAACTAATTGGCGTTTCCACAAGCTTCTATCGCTTCTAATTTGCAGATAAGCAGACTTTAGATCAAGCGTTGTCTTTCCACCACAATTCTTCTCCATTTCCTAATTGATTCTTCATAAACCGAAGTCTCATCCAAGTATGGGCACATTACAAATTTATTTTAATTGCTCTGCAATTCCAATACCGGTCTCAAACCTTGTCCTTATTTTTGCCTGCACCGACCGGCCATCAAAGGAATCACCCCTCTCTCCTCTCCTTTCCATGGCACAAGAATTCCTTCTTCTATCCATTTTTCAATCTCCTCATCAAATTTGATTCTAGTTGTTTCACTCATAGATCTTCCGTAGACTCCCACCTTATTCTGAAGCACCGGCTCCTCTCCCTTCCATTTCCATTTTACCGTCCATAACTTTCCGTTGAACTCTCTCCTGAGAAATCGCAATCGTCAACCCTCAAATTCTCACCTTCTCTTGGCTTAGTAACAAACTTTTATTTTCTCTTTTTTGAACTTCCCAAAATGAGCTCAACCTCTTGTCGTGCTCACCCCGATATCTATAATTTCATCTTTGCTAATAATTAATAGTTCTCATCTACAATAATATTTTTCATCACTACAACCTCGAAAGATTTTTCTATTCCATCTATTTCGATAGACACTGTTGTATTTCCCTCACTTTCAACCCTTCTTCCATCAAATGCAACAATATTCTCTGAGTGTCCATCTCCTCTCACCAAGCCCATGCTCACTATTGACTTAGTGCATCCAGAATCCACACCTCCAGTGACTTCTTTTCCATTTAACCTTATTTTTTTAAAGGAATTCCGGACTTTGAAATCAGAGGGCTGATTCCGGCGTAACAACCCCCTCCGATCCGTTTCCCGAAATCCTTAAAGTGCATTCCCGCGCGAAATGTCCTTTGCCTCCGCATTGATAGCATGTTAGATTTGTTTTAACGCCCAACCTGCAATTTCTCTGTAAATGAGGCCCTCCACACCGATAACACTCCACTGACCTTCTCTGTAAATTGTTTTCACCTTCGTTCCATCTAGATCTTCCTGCGACAGCACCGATATTGACCGACTCATTGAACGTTACAAGGGCTCTCACCCTGCACAGGATTTCTTCTATGTTACAACTTTCCACGTTGACCATCCCCATGATTTCCCTTGAAAAACTTTCCGGCAATCCATTCACTATAGCTCTCTTTATAATTACTTCTCCGGTTAGCACAGCGTTTCTTGTCAATCTCCTCAAATCAGTCACATATGCATCTATTGGTTCTTCTTTCCACTTCTTCTCACAGAGTTTCCTGAAGGCCACAAAAGGATCCTCTCCGAAGACCTTTCTCAATTTATTTTTTATCTCTTCTATAGAACTATTTTGCTCTTCGGGCATTTCAGGGAAAACAGCCAAAGCCTCTCCCTCCAAAAGCATAGGCAAAATGAACTCTTCATTCATTATTTTTTTGAGTTTTTACCACCATTTCAAATTTCAGGAGCCATGCTTCTATCTCTGGTTCTCCATTGAATGGTTTTATCACGTCAACAATCTTCAATCTGCTATAAGCCATGGCTGAACTTATT
>JABUQX010005753.1:0-45580 GCA_015478945.1 Trachelipus rathkii
TATATATATATTAAATACATACTAGAGTATATATATATACTATTATATAATTAATAATATAGCATATATATACTATATATAGTATATATATAATAAAAATTAATTATATAATATAGAATATATAATATATTATATATATATAATAATTATAAATAGATTATTATATATAATATTATAAAGTATGAATAATAATCCTTATGTAATTATATTGATGACTATAATATGTATAATATACGACAATATTTCTATTTTTCTCAGAATTATAAAATTTTGAAAATATGGTCGTTGTTCACCTCGTTGAATTAAAGCTAATTTAAAATATATGAATTTGGATTCATACACACTTATTTTAATACTACTATGAAATTAGGAATTTATGTATAAAATTAAATTTAATTTACTTAATTTGCAAGATTAGTAATTTATCACTTAAAAATATATTATAAAAGATAACCCTATAAATAATATATATAATATAGAATAATATAATAGATATTATAATATATATAATATATATATATATATATATATATCAACAAGTATATATTATATACCAATATATATATATATTAAAATATAATTTATATTTATTAAATGATGTAAATCTGTATATAAAGAGCTCTAAAAATTTGATTAATACTTAAAAATTAATGATTAAAGGGACGACATTAACCATATTAAGTTCATACGATCATCTATAATAAATTTCAGTCAAATGATGTGAATTTAAGTAGGAATTTGCGGTTAAGTGGGTAGAGCAACGATAAGAATCGAGGATTTCGCATCACATTGCCTCAAAAAATAAGCACTCAGAAAATAGTTTTAAGAACATTCATCGGGGCCTGAAACAGTCGGGGAAGAAGAAGTGAGAGCGCAGAAGTTGAATAAAGGCTAAAAGATCCATCACATTTTTCACCGGATATCTGTTCTGTGAACATTCCAACATGTGAAGCTCATATAAGGAAAACGACAAACTTCATGCCAGCGATATGTTACAAAATATGAAACAATATTTAAATCATTCCTCCACCCACTGACTCGATATCTTGTTATACACTATTGTTCTCATCCTGCTAGAGGAACACACGGCCCTTTTCTCTCCCACTATTTTTTATGCACAGCACACAACATCCATGACATCGCGCAAACACATGAGTATTATCTAATGCAATATGACTCTAACTCAGATCAACAGAGAGACTTGATGCCAGTGTCAATTCCCTGATATCTTATTCTACTGAGAGATCTCTCTCTCTCTATAGTTACAACAATGCAGTAATCTGGTTATCGATAGAAATACTAGTTCAAACAACTCCTTCTAGAACATAATAGCGTAAATGACGGGGGGCAAAACTAAGCATGTTTATATCAAAGTTGTTTCTATCATGTGCTGCTTTTTCCACATCTTCCCTTCTCTTGCTTTTATCGCGATCGAGTATAACACGCGGTTCTCCGTTAATCATAAGGGTCCCCTCTACTGTAACTAAGTCTTATCACTCTCGTCGCATGATTAGGAGTCCACTCCCCCCTCATTTCAATAAAGACTATCACCTCTGAATACATGTCATTTTACATTATAGCAAATAATTTCATTTCTTCTCCCCCTTTCTTGAACTCTTCTATGTGCTCTCTCTCTTCTCATTCTCCTTCTGGTCCTCGGATATGTCTTGTAGTCTTAAATACACGTCCCGCAATACGTTTTCAAATGCTTCTCAGATCAGTCTCTCACCTTCAACTATTACATCTAGTTATACTCACTTCCTGCAATACTCTGAATGAACGGGGGTCCTCTACATAACATACAGAACTTTATTCTCATCTAATACTCTCCGAGGCGTCTCCGAGTCGAAAACTACTCCAAGTTTTTTCTTTTTCAAAACATGGCTCAAACGTGCCGGGTAAAGTGTATGTATATTACTCCTATATATCTAATAACTTACATATAATCATATTCTTCTATCAAATCTTTATTTATAACCATGCAACAAAAAACGTCTCGCAATACATTACGCTATAAGATTAAGCGGATCACTTATGTTTGAATGATTGGATTAGGAGGGTTGCTTTTCACAAAGGTATACGGAAGTTTATTTTCTGAATGAAATCTAATCTCTAATTTACATTTTCGCTATTTAATATTAACATTCGTTTTCCTACTGAGGACAAGATTTCTTTGCAATCATCGTCATATTTTCGGATTTTATGAGTCCTTTACTAGGTTTCCGGCTTTATTGACCCTTCTCTCCTAACTCTGGAGTCGCCACACATAAGTTCACATTGTCTATGTTGAAGGTGAAAAGTTACTATATATTAATTTTTATTCTTCTTCCTCTAACCTCTGATCTTGCAATTCAGACCTTTAGTTAAACTTTTATATAGTCTTGCACGTACAGTTTGATTCGAAATATTTATTTTCGATACACAATACAATAGCACTGCCATATCGCACACACATAAATACTAACGAGCACCTTGTAGAACAACACACAAACGTACACGGTTTCACCCCACTCAACAACTACATCTATAGGTCACCAGAGCGAGCCATACACACACACATCACTAGTTTTGTGTCGCGCACACCATTAGACATTAGGATTTACCCATCGGATATAATAGCGAAGTATAAGACATAGAATAAGTAGTACAAGCCTTAATAATTACTGCCGCGTGCATGCACAGCAGTACAGTGCTTACAGGGATCAAAGTCTTGCACTACCGTTTCAGGTTAGCTAAAGACCAAAAGGCTTGTTATTATATTAATTTATTATTATATTATATTTTTAAATATTAATTATTAATATATTATTATATCATTAGTATTATTATATATATTAGATTATTTACGTCAAAATATTGATTATTATGAATTTTATTAAATATTATAATATTAAATTGCTGATTTAATAAATATTAAAAAATATATTAAAATTTAGGGAGTGATAAGATTATACACCTTATTAACCCTCTCATGATTCAATATAATAGTTCCAGACCTTATATGTAGAGAATACGAATGAAACACAGGAAATATAAAAAATACAGAAACATACAGAAAATAAAGAAATACAGAAAAGTACAGAAAATACAGATAAGTACAGATATTTTATTGCTTATCTACTTATGCCGTCGCCGTCGCCGTCGCCGTCGCCGTCGACCTCTCTCTTCATCACTCTTTTTCACTATGAAAAAAACCCACACCCGACAGCAAATAGTCCTTAATACAAGTGTGACTTAGGAACAACTTACTTCTGTTGTCTATCGAATTTCTAATTGGGAGTAGAGATCCCGGTCGTTTTCAATGTCTCAAAAAGTCTGTTATTTCATCTATCTGCCCAACTTTAGCACTTGATTCAAGGTTGAAAGGGAAGAAAATCTTTCTGTAATTGGGTTTTCTCAAAGATAGCAAAATAAAATGAACAACGCTCCACCTCAAGATCAAAATTGATTTAGAACTGATAGCGTTGGGCGCTAGCATCTTCTTGCGGACCCAGTATTTTATCTTTGTCATATAAAGATCCGAAAGTTATCGCAAAAATACGACTCATATATATTGCATCCTTCTCATTCATCGAATATACCTCAACTATCTCAGTATCAATTACTAAAGATACTCTATGAAAGTTATAAACTAGGGAAAGATTCAAATATTGAGAGAATTTTGGACCTTTTCATTTAACCCACAGACCTAAAAATGACCATAAATTCTTAATTCGAGAACAATTTTGAGGGAATTTAGCAATATCATCAGCTTTTCTTTTTCTGACCCTAGATATTTTTCGGTTTTTTACATCCGTGGTCCATTTTTTTACAACCTGTGTGTATGACTATGAGATTATTCTTTCTCATTTTTTTTCGATAATGTACGAAAATACCAAATATTCTGTAGAATGTGAACTATCGCTCACTACGATCAAATAGATCAACCAACCGAAGGAGTGAATTTCGATTGTTGTAAAAGATACTAGGTACTCACAAAGCTTCAATAGAGTTGAATTTTCAACTACAACTTAATATTTATATATATATAGACTAGATTGTATTCTTAAATTTGCTAAATAATTAAAAAAATACTTATCGAGAACTAAAGACGAGCATAGCAGTCACAATACCTACAGACGATAATAATGGAATAACACAGCGGTATATTAACACATATAATATACGAACAAAATGTCTAAAAAAACTAATATTTTTTCCAGAATGATCAAGATTATATCAAAAAGATAACGAAAACCTCACAGCGAGAAAAGGCAATTTCTATATTTTGGAGAGACCAGCCAGTAATAATTACGCGGTAGTTATCATGCATCAAAAATGGGTACATCAAAAATTTAAGGCTCGAGCCGAATCAGCCAGGGATTTGATTCGTAAGAGGGACGTTTCGCAGATCCCAGAAGGTGGAGGGGCGAAGCGAACCACCAGCGACCATCCAAAGACGAGCCGGGAGTTAATAGACGTACACCTTCAGAGACGTGAGGGCAAATCATCGTAATACTGCCCCTTCGTTCAACTCGGAGAATGGCAGATGAGTATCCGACGATACCTGCCATCTCTCTAGCGGTTACCCTTGGGTATTAGTTAAAATTATTTTTAGCATAAATAAATACACAATAATAAAAAGTTATCGGCATCTGTAATAACCAATAACATAGGTCCTTTTTATTTAATATCTCTTATAATCACTCATGGTCTCCGTATAACTACTGTAAGATTCTAAATTAGAGATTATGCATATATTTTTAATTTATTTTTTAAGCAGTGACGTTTATAGAATGATTTAATTTTTTTTGTAAATCCAAGGAACTCTTGAATTTGTATATAAAGGTTTTTATAGGCAAACTTATCCGTTTCATTGCCTTCAAAGAAACCACAATCTATCGTTTTATGTATAGATTCACCTAAATGAGTGCTAGTGTTTTTTTGAGGGGTTGTATTTTGAACTTCCATAGATTTTAATTCGTTTAATTTTAATATGACGACACAATTCCTCTTTATGATACTCAGAAATGTGGGAGTCCACTTCATTATCATTATAAAGTTTTATGATATTTATGTCCTTTTGTTTAATTTCTTTTAGCAAGGACTCAACTTCCTCCACAAGATCTTTTACATAAGCTGCATCCTTATCTATGCTATTGCCAGTAGGGCCTACTCTCTGCCTGACTAAGATAAATACCCACTTGGACTTGAGGGAAGCTAGGGCTTTAAAAATAGGCTTAGATTTCCCATTTACTTTATCAAAAAGAGTTTGTATCTCTGGACCAGATATTTTAACTATTATTAAGGCTTAAATGACCCAAGGGCAAATGAAACTTTGAATGAAGAAGGAAAAAAGAAAGAAGGCCTAGCATCAGGCCAAACTATTTGATATGATTTTTAAATGGTCTAGATTCTAGAAAAAAAATTAAATTTTGAAGTTGAAAATGATCTAGGCTTATAAGGACAAACTTTGAAGATTTGAAATTTTTGAGAGAAACATTGAAAGGAAATGGTTAGAGATAAGATATGGTAATTGGTCTATAATGTATTGCTTCCCTAACTCTCATACCAATTTTTTTAATTAAAAACACCTGAAGACTAACTAAACTTAAGCCCATGTGACTTCTTGCTTGCTTATGACTTTCAAATGTTGATATAAAATCTTAATTTTAAAACTATTTTATTCAACGTGCTCTTTTATCTACTAAAATAGTACATCAACAAATACCAACAAAAATTTTAACAACTATACCGATAAGTACTATGAGCCCCAGTATGGGCAATTTTTTAACTGAATAGACTAAGCATAGTAACAACTTTGCAACGCTAGGCAAGAGAAACCAAGAGATTGCAAAAACCCTGTTCGACAAGACCAAAATAAATTACTTAATTGAAGGAAATTTAAACTAAAGCAGATTAAATTTAGAGCAAAAATCTCTTCGAAATATATAATAACTTAAAATTAATGAAAAATGTGATATATTTGGTGTTACCTTTTGGTTTCTTTTCGAAGAGATTTTGCTCTTCGGGAAGTTTTCATAAATAACTCTGCCTATAGTTTGTAGCACTTACTTAACTTAGTAAGTAAACTTATTAGTGGAAGGTAAAGTAGAAGAAAGATTGATATAGTAATGATAAAGAAATTTACCTCTTTACCCTGAATGAATGATTTATTTTGAACCCTTTTGAATTTGAACAAGTGAAAAGGTTGAACTCAATTTTAAAAGTGAAAAACGTGGAAAAATGTTTTACTAGTGAATTTTGGATAATTAATGCCAATAATAGTGAAAGAAAAAATCTACTAAAACATTGTTACAACCTAAAACAAGATATTAAGTGAATGGATAAAACAGAAGAAATATATTTGGGAGCATATAAAAGCTTTAACATTTGTGCTTAATGTCTTCAATTTGTATTAATTAATTAATTACATTAAATTAATGATAAATTTCTCTAATAAAGTAGGTAAGGACTTTTTTTTTTTTTTTTTTTTTTTTTTTTTGTGCTTGAAAATGGTAGAAGTACTCGAGTGTGCTTTCGTTTTGTCAAATTTATCACATATATAATAAGAAATGCTACTAAATGTTAGTTAGACATTTCATGAAATCTGTAGGTATGATATTTTTCTTAATTACAGTATTTAGCCTGTCCTTACGAAAGTGCAAAGATACCAGAGAAAAAAATAATTTCTTAGTTTTGAAATGGATAATAAAGAAATGCGTTTATGACTTTAAAAGTAATTACTAAAAATAAAAAAAATAATATATAAATAAAGCAATTGTGTATCTATTTGTCTTACCTTGAATTTGTTGTTTTCAAAGATTATTTGCTCTTCTGACGGTAGGTTCTTGAAGCCCTAAGATAACTCAGCCTTGTGGCTTTAGTCAATTAGCACTTACATTAAACTTAGTAGGTTAAATTGATTAGTATAATGCAAAGACACTTAAAGGCTCTAAATTAAAATATTTGAAAAGAAATTGGACATTTACCTCAGTTTTAAGTACTTTTCTGGTGGTAAAGTACTTTTGTTTGCTCTAAATGAAACAATTTAGGTTATTTTATCAGTAATGAACCTTATTCTGATTTTTTAGTGAAATTCTTTTGGACATTTCTGGAACTGGAGACAAAGATACAAATTCCGCTAAAACTAATAATAGAAGATACGGTATATGAAAAAATATAGCTAATGGTTTTTATATCCTAAAATAAACACAAAATAGAAGAGACATATATGTGGAAGTATATAATACTTTTTATATCTTCCCACTGAAAAGTTGAAATGAAAACCATTGCAATTAAAAAAATTAAATTTTTTACAAATAAGATAAATTCCTGAGAAGGAATTCTTGACACTTGACAGCAGCCTGTCTAAGTGGTCTTTCTTTGACTGAATTGAGCTGAGAATTTTGATTCTGTTGAGAGTCGAATTGAGGGTGAATTTATACATGAAGTTGAAGGTTGTACATCTACAATAGCAGTATCACTATTACTTTGAATAACTGAATTGAATTTTAAGGGATCAACTTGATCTGTATTTTCATTGCCTTTGACCATCTGGATTGGAGAAATCAATGCTTGTTTCAGCATCAGCTTCTCCACTGGAGACAGAGTGGGTAATAGATAACTCCAATGGGTAGAGATGACAAATAGAATGATGACAGGTTTGTCCATCTCCCCTTATGCCTTACTTCCAGAACTCTACCCAAAAGCCAGAAGGGTCTAGGCTTGTTAAGTGTGTGAATCAGAACTATATCTCCAACCTTAATTCTGTTGGTCCACTTCTGACCTGATAGAAGATTTTATACTTGTCTGGCGTAAGATTTAAAGGTAAGACTTCATAACATAATTCCCTGAAAGTCCCTAAAACTCTTCCTTGAGCAGTTAGAGTTATGGCTAAGTCTTGTTGAGAGGGAGGAAGTTGTTTCCATATGGAGTGGAGACTTCATTGAAAATGAGGTTTGAATTGCCATAAGGCTTCAAAAAGGAATTTGTAGCAATAATTTCCAAATAATTATCTGATTACCTATAGGTTAAAGGTCTCGAATTGATAACATTGATGATATTTGAAATAGCTGTTAACAGTTGAAAGTAAGCTAGGGTTGCTTTACCTATAGTTTTAATTAGAGCATCCCTTAACTGGTTCGGTATCATTCTCTCCCAACTGATCTGCAACCCACTGGAATATATAGAAATCTTGTTCAGTGTTTGTATGTTATTGATACGCGTATGGTTTTGGAAGAACATATCTGAAGACAAAGATTCTAACAGTATATTTCCACTTTGTTTGAAATTCCTGCATTATTTGAGTACAAACTGGAAGGTATGCCATATATATGTTTTAACTGATGAAATGAAAGTAAAAAAGTATAAAAGTAGACATATTTGGAAGGACATCAACATGAATAACTCTTCTATTAAGGCAGGTGTAAATTAATAGATACATTTTTTGAAGTTCCTTATCATTAATCTTTACAAAGAGATGTTCTGTAAAGTACACACCAGTATGCTCAAAAGGAGGCACAAAATTAACTCTATGATGAGGAAGATTAGTCATTTTTGGATATTTAAAGGGAATACTGTTAAATTTCTTGCAGATTATACAGTCTGACAAAACATTCTTTACAGCCTGCCTGGCCTTTGTAATCCAGAAGCCATGAGATCTGATGAAATTGATAGTGGTTTGACACCCAAGTGTTGATACTTAGCATGAAAATCTCTTATGATTAATTTAGTGATATGATGATCTTGCCAAGAAGAATTGGATTTATCACATCATCATTATATAAAAGTGCCTTGGCAAATCTCCCTTTGAATCGGATGAGGCCAATATCATCTAGGAATAAATTAAGTTGATTAATTAGCAGTGGAATTTCATTCTTCTTAGGATTTTGGAGAAATAATATTTCCTTAGAAAAACAATGCTGCTGCATGATCTACAACCAATAGAGTTGGGCTTTCTTGATCAACAATTTTCATCCAAAAATAATACCAGACGCACGATCGAATTTGAATATTTTAAGTTACCTTATAAAGCTTATGCACACTTTCATAATCTTTAAAGGGTAACAAAGACTGAGTAACATCCACAGATGTGTGACGTTGTAAAGTCTTTACCTTATTGGCCTCAGACAAGCCATTAAGTTTACTAATAGGCTATTGAGATTGATTTTGAAGAATCCAAGAAGGACCTTTAAGCCATAATGGCAATTTTGAAAGAAAAGTAAGAAAGTTGTAACACCTCTGTAAATCAGATCTAACTGGTTTCAGCAAGTGTTTGAATGTAAGCATAAGAGAATGGGTACCTTGTAATCTTGTTCAACTTGTTTTTTGATTTGGTAAATTTCTTTGAGCCTTTTATATACAAAATTTTTTTTCATTTTTTGCCTTTCCAGACAGGAGCCATGAAAGGACAATTTGAGCGTCTACAAAGACCTTTATGCCTTTGAACTGAACATTAGAGAATTCTGATAATATTGATTTGATACACTTAAAAAATAAAAACACAGACAACAACTCCAAAGAGGGCAAAGCCATAGATTTGAGGTGGGGGGCCACCTTGGGCTTTGAAAATATTAAACTAGAACCTTGACCTATACTATAAACTGCAAAACCATAACAAGATGTTGAAGCATCACAAAATACGAATAAAGAGTTTGAGAAAGAAGGTGAGAAAGCACACCTTTCAATTTCAATATTGTGGAATTTACTTAAATCTGAACACAGAGAGGTCCAAGAAACTAAAACATCAGAAGGGACTTTTTCATCCCAATGAAGACCTAATTGCCATAATTTCCTAATTAATAACAGACCTCTTAAAGTTACAGATAAAAAGATGTTTAAAGGGTCCAAAACCTTTTACACAGCTGATAGCAACAATCTTTTGGTATTTGCATCAGCATTAATCGAAAATTTTGCTAGATTTAACTTATCTGTAATAGGATTAAAAAGATATCCAAGAACCTTATTTTCTGACTCCTGATGCTGAACTATTCTATCCTCTTCTTCAATAACAGCTCTTAATTGATCGTTATTAGAGTCCCAACTTCTAAGATGGAAACCACCATCTTCCATTCTTTCGTTGCATTCATGATAAAGTTCCTTTAAATGTTATGGATCATTGCCACTAATAATTAAATTATCAACAAAAAAAATTATTCAATAGAATCTGAGTACATGCATCATCCTTATGCTTGATGATATAATTGAGGATGAAAGGTGAGGATGTGAAACCAAAAACAATGGTTGAGTATCGATAAGACTTTACTTGACCTTTACTTCACCAAAAAAAGCAAAAGCGATTGCGGTCTTCGATAGATTTTAACTTAATCTGAAGGAAGGCTTGCTCTATATCTGATAGCATAACAAACTGATTTGATCTGAACCGGAATAAATGCCCTAATAAGGACATAAGATCTGGTCCAGTATAAGCTACCTCATTTAGAGATGGAAAGGAGTTAGTTTTAAGAGAACAGTTAAACACAGGTCTGACCTTTGTTGATACTTGTTCATCAGTTTTTATAACAGGTCTGTGAGGAACCCAAATATAACTTTTATACTCAGAGGGAGATACTCTGAGCTCTTCAATAATACCATCAGCTAATTGTTGCTGAAAGATATCATCATGGGCCTTAACTAAATTTTTTCTTTCTAAATTTTCATGAACTCTATTAAGTACTAAAAGACCAATGTTATAGTTTAATAAGGGCAAGATCCAATTTTTGGCTCTCGCTGAACCCCATTTCACTCCCCCCTAAAATGGACATAAAATTCGGAATTTTCAGCCGATTTTGACCCTATAAACACCAAACTGTAGCTTTTTTCCCCTCTAAAACGTTGTTTTCGGGTGTTTTTCTGTGACTAGTTATTCTTTCAGAATTTTAAATTTTTCAAAATCCATGTTTTTGACATTTTTCGTATCAACTACCATAATTTTTTTCGAAATGACTTCAAACTTGAAATATGTATAGATGGGTCCATTACCTACAATAGTTACATAGAAACCTTTTCGATTTTTTGAGTTTTTTTGTGGTTTTCGAATGGTGTAAAATTTTTTGGGGGATTTGAAAAGTGAAAATTGATATATATTTTTTTCTACTCATCCTATCAACATCAAATTTTCAGTGGCATATGTTGTCGGAAGAGGTGCATATTTTTTACTTAGATAATTTATTTGTATATGCAATAGGTTTGGATTTGTTCTTGGAACAAATTTTCAAAAAAAAAAAAAAAAAAAAAAAATTTAATTTTTTTAAAAATTTTCTTTTGAGTATACAAAAAAAAATTATCTAATTAAAAAAGATGCATTTTGCTCGATTGTATAAGGCTTATACAATTTGATGTTGATCGGATGAGTAGAAAAAAAATATATCAATTTATCACTTTTCAAATCCAAAAAAAATGGGCTTGGAAATTATGTATCTATTGGTCTTACCTTGAATTTGTTGTTTTTCAAAGATTTTTTGCTCATTGATGTGGTTCTTGAAGCCCTACGATAACTCAGCCTTGTGGCTTTAGTCAATTAGCACTTACATTAAACTTAGTAGGGTAAATTGATTAGTATAAGGCAAAGAGAATAGAGATAGAATGATAGTTGAAATATTTGAAAAGAAATTGGACAATTTACCTCCATACCCTTGACATTTTGATTATTAATTTTGATTTGCACAAGCGCAACAATTAGGACCGTTTTTGAATCAGTAATGAACCTTATTCTGATTTTTTAGTGAAATTCTGGACAATTATATCCAATGGAGACATAAATACAAATTCCACTAAAACTAATAAATAGAAGATACTGTATATGAAAATATATAGCTAATATTTTTTATATCCTAAAATAAACACAAAATAGAAGAGATATATTTATGTGGAAATATATAATAGTGTTTATATAATATGATTATGCAAAGCATTTATTTATATCTATTTTTTCGGTTTGATAAAAGAAAATGTTTTCACTTTACTGTATAAAGATTTCCCGTGGTGAAAGGGTATGGTATGGTAATTACTAATTAGGCTATAATGTATTGCTTTCCTAACTCTTATACCAAATTTTTAGTTAAAAACACCTGAAGACTAACTAAACTTAAAGCATAAACACCAATAGGCCCTTATGACTTCCCGTACGAATGCAAACAATATCATATACCAGGTGTTGTCAGAAAACATTTTTTAATTATAGTAGACTGAAATATGATAATCGACGAAACCGAGAAAAAGAGAATGTTCAACAATATTAAGCTGGGGTTAAAAATTAATAATAGCTCTAATACATTTGGTTCACCTCCATTACGGCCAAAGATATGAGTAACGGACTAAATTAACAACCTAAGGTAAAGGACAAAGGACTCGAAAGAGATTTCAGATTTATTACGTAATAGAACGTTAAAATCATTTAAGAGTTTTGCTCCACTTTGGAGTTCAGCAATTTCAATAGTCAGTTTATGTAGAAGACAGATAGAAGAGTTTAGTTATAAATTAATAAGAAAGTCAGAAATGGTTATATATTTAGAGGAATACAAATTGAAAACACTAGAACAACCAACAATATTTCGAATATAAGGACATCAACAGAATTTGGAAGAAAAGTGAGGAAAGAAACAGTATGAAGGAGCTTAGTAGAATTTGCTGACGGATTGGTCAAGATAGTTGCGTTACGAATGCAAACAATATCATATACCAGGTGTTTTCAGAAAACATTTTATAATTTAGTAGATTTACAATGGCTAGTGAAGAAATGTGTTTAATAACGCTTAAAATAATATGATTGTTCCAAAACATTTGTTTTGTTTCCATAATTTTTTTTATTAACATTCTTAAGGAAATCTAACTTAGCAAATCAACTGTCGCCTATAAACAAGTGAAAAAAACGTTAGCAATCGTCTTCAATATTGCTCAAAATTTGTGCTAAAAATGTACTAAATTTCGTTTGCATAGTGGACAAAAACGAAAAGGTCTTAGCTCTTAGGTAATTTTAAGAATTTAATTGAAACGGTCGTAACAAATTCTGTTATAAGCCTTCTCGGCATAGTATTACAAAATGATGTTTTCGGCATTCGGCAATTGTATAAAATAAATAAAATAACCGTAAATGAGAATTTTTAAAAAGTTAATGTTATAATCGAAACAAAGTTGGTATCGTTAAAAAGAAAAATTATACCATAATCTTCATATCATAAACTTTAAATTTTATATAATTATTATGACTTCATATATAAAATCTTTTCTTTCGCATATTCAGTCAAATGGATGGAAGGTAGGTGCATGATTTTTAAACCGAAATTGTTGAAATATTTTTGTTATGTCATAGTGTAAGTAAATAATAATTATGTAAATAAAATTATACTATGGTTATATTACAAGCATTTAACTGTTTAAACAGTTGTAAATATGGTTAAAGTAAGACAGAAGGTCTTCAATGCCGATTTTTATAAAAATCACAGCTTAAATTCTAAAAAGAATAGAGCCATAATGAAGTATAAAAAAACAAATGGGGGTAATGTCTTTAGGAGAAAAAATTAAATCCTTTCATAGTTTAGAAAAATCCCATAGGCTTCTCTTATACTCAAACTGATTGGAACACCATTTTCTTGCCCTTAAAGGCATATGTTACGTTAGAAATCATGAAGAATATAGCCAACAGTTATATTATGAAGCCATAGTTTAAAAAGCTATCTGTAAAAATTTTTGCAAATTTAAATTTTTTTTTACATGAAATACAATAAAATGAATGTTAAATACTAAAATAATTGATGTTGAATATTAAAAATATAATAATTGGATAATAATGGAGTTCAATAGATTTTAAAAAAAATATATTTTTTTAAAATCAATTGGTTTTGATATTCCTAGAAGCAATGGGGTAATTATTTAGTTTAATAAATTCTCACTAAATATTTTTTTTTTACGATAATCGTTTATATATATATAGCTATATATATATATATATATATATATATATATATATATATATATATATATATATATATATATATATATATATATATATATATATATATATATATATATATTTCGTCCCCATTTAAAAGTATTAAAACAGTGTGCCAAACCTCTCATATGTAAATGTAATCAATCTATCAAAAGCTTTTTTTTTTTCATTTATTTTAGGACTAATTAAGTTTAGGTTATGATAAGTTTTATTAATTATACATAATAAATCTATGTCAACTTAACCAAACTCATCATAACCTTACTGATTTTTCGAACATAAAATTTAATTTTTTAATAATATTTGGCACCATTGCTTTTAGGGGTATCAAAATATCAGTTGATTTTAAAAAAATATAAATTTTTTTTAGAATCTGTTAAACGCAATAATAAGGCTACCCAATGCTGCTAAATATTATTAATAAAAAATTGCCAAATTATGATATTTTTATAAGCAAGCAACATTATTCGTTGCTTTCATATAGGTATCATTTCTTTTTATGTTAAAAAAATCAGGGTAATTGTTACCCAGAGGGTTGTCACCCCCGATTTTTATGAAAATCGCAGGATATACTCTAAAAAAATAATAATGAAGAATAGTGAAAATGAAAATTGTCTCTCTTTAGGAAAAAAAGTTACAGCCTCTCAAAGTTGTTAAAAATCTTATAGACTTTTCAATATTGATTGATCCAGGTTAGGTCTCATTTCAGGCCCTCTAAGTCAGGTTATGATAAGTTTTGTTCGGTATACACAGAGAAAATCTATGTAGAATTAACAAATCTTATCATAACCTGAACTAGGATGGCCCTAAAACGAGCACGAGGCCCACTAATTTTTATTATAAAGTCTATGGGAAAATTTTTAACTTTCAGACTCTGTAACTTTTTTTCCTAAAGAGACTGCCGATTTTCGTTTTCACTGTTCCTCATTATTATTTTTTTAGAGTATATCCTGTGATTTTCAAAAAAAAAAATTTTTGGCTTTTTTTTTATTAACAAATCCTATGGGTTTTTTACAACTTTGAGAGGCTGTAACTTTTTTTCCTAAGGAGAGCGACGATTTTCGTTTTCACTATTCTTTATTATTATTTTTTTAGAGTATGTCCTGTGATTTTCATAAAAATCGGGGGTGACAACCCTCTGGGTAACAATTACCAAAATCAGTAAGGTTATGATAAGTTTGATTAAGTAGACACAGATTTACTATGTATTATTAATAAAACTTATCATAATCTAAACTTCATGGGCCCTAAAATAAATTTAAAAAAGAAAAAATTGGTAGATTGATTAAATTTATATATGAGAGAGGTTTGGCATAACAGTTTAGTACATTTACATTGGGATGAAAGATATATAGTATATATATGAAAATCTGATTATCAGAAAAAAATATCGATATTTTGTCAGAATCTGTTGAACTCAACTATTACCAATAATTGTTACTTCAACAGGTCACTGTGAATTTAGGATACAATATAACATAATTATTAGCTATTTCTGATTAATTACCGTATATGATTAATACACTTTAATAATTGGCCCAATTAACTAACATATTATGGTGGTATCTAGCAGAATCCCTTTTAAAATCCTTTCTTCCTCTTAGTTGAGCCACCTGGTTAACATGAATTCAAATATTTCTCACCTATTGGCTAGCTAAAATGTTTTACATAGTTAAAAGTGCTCATATTTTAATGTACATTTCATATTTTTGTACATGAGTGCATGAAAGTTAATACTCTTACATCCAACATATATGGTAAGGTACACATTTTAAATATTACATAATTGTCTTATTAAATTCAATGTGATTTTACAATCTTGGTGCAATTTTTGGTGGTCTTGGATCCATGAGAGTTTTTAAGGCAAATATAATAAAAAATCTCATCAGTGACCTAAATAATCCAACACAACCTTTTTCAAATTAAGGTAGGGCTATGGGAGAAAGTGCTACATATGGAATTTTTAATAATAAATAAAGCCGTTTTCGTTTTGGCAATATTCTTACGAATTCTTACGAAAAATAAGAACATTCTCAAAAAAATCGTTCGTTTTGTCAAATTTTAAGAACATTTTGAGAATATTCTCACCAAATGTAAGAATTTTGACAAATTCCGTAAGATTGCTATTTCGCAATCTTACCGAAAAATTCTATTCTTACGAAAAATGTAAACAAAGGAAATTATGGCGGATAGCAGTCATGAAATATTTTTTCTTTTATTTTTTTTTTACAATGGAATTAATTTTTTTTATTAATGACTTTAAGAGTAATGAGATTGTGTCAAATATTTGTGTGATATTCACAATTTTATTAATTATCCTTAAAATATTTATAAAAAAATGCAATGATAATGTTTTCGCTAGGTGATAGGCCTGTTGAAGAATAAAAATGACTTTAATTTACAGCTTTGCCAATTTTTGATGAAAAGATGTTACAATGATGCACTTTTCATTGTTTTTTAAATTTGTAACATATTATATATATATATATATATATATAATATATATATATATATATATATATTATATATATATATATATATATATATATATATATATATATATATATTGTAATGTTCAAGAATCTGGGGGTGACTCAAGAACACCAGCAATGGCAGCAGAACATATAATGAATGGATGGAGAAATAATAATTAATAATTAGAAAATAAATAATTGTAATAGTGAAATAGGGAAACGTAACTTACGTAGAAAAAGAAATCATGCAGAGCAGAGCAAAACAAAGCGGCCCGCTGGGCCCAAAAGGCCGAACTCCATTTCGCATAATGAATGAAGCAACTTTCACTCGCACACAATGAAATGGAATTGAGATGATTGATTTAATTCTCATGCAAGGAATGTCGCAGCCACAAGGTATATGCAAATAAAAAATTAGAAAATGAGATTAGTCACCGCGAAGCAATAAGCAACGGATAATGGATAATAAAATCTTCATTAAAATATTTACCTCAATTATAATTTAGAATTATTTGCCTTGAGTATTTAAAATAATTAACCAGATGTTTTTAAGGTATGTAAAATATAAGAAATGCTTTTTGTACACTTTAATGCTTAATATATCCCTATATAAATCTCCCCATTCAGACAACAATAGAATTAGAAGTAATTTACTGTTCCCAAATAACCTTTACATTCAGTGCGCTGACACACATTCCAAAACATTTCTTTCATTAAGTAATTCCCGTAATAATAGAATAATGAATAATGACTAATGAAGTACTTTACTATAACTAATTTTAGAAATATATATCTTTTCTATCAATAAAATAAAATACCAGGTAGCACTGATAAAATGACACTATATTTTTCTTAATTTAAATGCATATACATTATAGGTATGTTTCTGTTCGTAAAGAAAGTTTTACTAACAATAACACTTAAATTTATAGTTTTATTTTCTTTATTTTCCTTAAAGAAACACTTCACAAATAAACCAGTTTAAATTGTTTATAATGTCTTTAACACACTGGTTATTTATTTTTAAACTCCACTCCAATTATAGTAATCCATTTAAAAGTTTCTTAGAATATATATTTGTCTTTCTCTTTTTGTTCATTACTTTAATATTTTTCCACCAGTATTTGATTTTTACTTTACACTCAATTTAGAGTAAACTCTTTTGAATTTTCTTATAATGCTCCGTTGAAAGTATTCATAAACTAGTTCAAAGTATTTCTAAACTAGCGTTAAGTAATCCTGAACTTGTTTAAAGCAATCCTGAACCAATCTCGAACTAGTTTAATTAATCTGGATCTGGAACCAGTTTATTAATCTTGAACCAGTTTAATTAATCTGGATCTGGAACCAGTTTATTAATCTTGAACCAGTTCAATTAATCTGGATCTGGAACCAGTTTATTAATCTTGAACCAGTTGACCTATAAATATTTAAGTTGATAAACTATATATTCTTTTTAAAAGTTAAATTTCATATATACACATATGTTATTTTCTAACTAATGAATTACAAATTTAATTTTACACAACATACCATTAAAGGCCATATAATGAAGTTTCATAAGTTCAGTAAAATATGTGGAGGAGCAACTTGGGCTCAATCGAAGCGAACTATAAAAAGATGAAATATTTTAGATATATAACTATTACATTCATAAATTTACCATTTACCTATGTATCTTTTGCTTACGTTATTTTTGGAATGAACTTAATATTTTCTCGCTTTACTATAGTTGTTGATCATCATGCATGAAACAGAAAAATTAGAGATTCTGTAATAAATAAAGAAAAGGAGGTAGAGATTTTCTCTACATTATCCCCCCACCCGTCACAACGTGACGGAAAAAATTTGTAGCCAAGGGGGAGGTTTCAACCAACACCGGTTAGTATTTAAAAAAATAAAAAAGGATGACTGTGTACGTACGCTGGTACATACACGCCACTAATTATAAATATTTTAATATGTTAGTAATTTGGTTCAGCAGCACAACCACTCACGGAAGCTGCAATCCTCTTTTCTCTTCTCTCTCTCTTCAATGTCTTTGAAAATTGCTTTGCTTCTTTTGTTCTATAAAATGGCTTTAGATAAGTAATAAGTAGGGAGGATTAGAAGAGATTAGAAGATTTTTTACAATCTGATTGAAATGGTAATTTCCACTGATTTTTAATAGGATCCGGACGGGTCTGTATAATATTTGAAGGAACAGGATCATGTTTGATCCTGGAATGTAGAAGATCACATTGGATCTCAGTGGACGAAAAAGAAGGTGTCGTCAAAGAAGAATTAGAAGGAATACTTATTAAATTGGGTTGAATACTATTTGTAGAATTTGAATTTGGAGAATCCATTTGGATTTTTATAAAGTCTGGAGGATCACGGTGGATCTGAGTGGAAGAGGTAGAAAACGTCGAAGAAGAATTAGAAAAGAATTTTGAACAATTTGAGGGTTGAACATCATCTGTAGAATTTGGAGAATCCGTAGGGATTTTTGTAGAGTCTGGAGGATCACATTGGATCTTAGAAAAATAACGGTTCATAGTATTTAATTTTGTGTTATTGTTATTAGTGTTTTTCACTTTTAACAAAGAAGAATCAATAGTAAGTTTGTTAACTTGTATAAAATTGCTAGAAATATTAGAAGAATTCATTAATAGGTTCGTATTGGACGAAACAGACGGCGTTGAAGAAGAATTAGGAGAATGAGAAGAGAGATTTGACACATTTGTGTGAATATTATTTATAGACTTCAGGGAATCTTTTTGGAATTTCCCAGAAGTTGGAAGTTCTTGTCGAATCATATTAATTTTAGTATCGCAGTGAGTCTTTAAGCTACTTAAAGTATCACTGCTTTTAGTTTCTAGGTTCGGGTTAGTAGCATTAGGAATGTTAGTAATATTAGAGGATGGAAGTGGATAATTGTCGTTGTTATAAGTTGGAGAGGTGTCAGATTTAATAACAGCTAAGTTATTACCCTCTTGTGTAGTGAACAATTCTGTCTGATCATTCATCACTACTTTATCAATTTTTGTTGATGTGCGTTCTTGAGCAGATTGAATGGAGTAGATTCTGAAGAAAATGAAAGTAGTGTATTAAAAGTAGAGGAATGTGAAACTTTGAACAGATTCGTATATGGAGATTCTGAGGATGATGAAATTTCATCTGGATTTGATTTGAAGAAATTTAACATTTGTCATTGTCATAGAATTGAGCTTTATGTTTCCGTTGAGGACAATTATTAATTATGTGGCCTATTCTTTCGCAGTGGAGACATTTATTCTGTCTAACATAGCATTGATCTTGTAGATGTCCCCGTTTTCCACAAAACCTACAATAGGGACGAAATTTGCAGGTGCGAATGTCATGGCCAGATTTTTTACAGTAAGTGCAATTAAGGTGGCTCTCAACCTCACCTCTAGACCATGTTGAAGTTGGAGGTCTTTGTGGTGGTATAATATGCTCTTTACTGTAAACTTCATTTTTAGTACAAGTATTAGTAGTGTTAGAGTTAGTAGATGGGAATGGGAGAATCTCCTGCTGAGTCGTCAGCAAGCGAAAAGAATTTATCAGCTGTGCAAGTACTTGCAATATTTGCTGATTTTGTTGAAGTACTTGCATCAGTATGTTAGTATTGTTATTGTTAGTAACTGTGGGAGTTGGACCTTGTGCATGGCTATACATCTCGTTTGTATAACATTGATCATTCGATGGGGATTGAATGACCTGCGGTGGTTCGAACCCAGGTGGTGGCTTCGGCGAAAATTGAGGCTGATGAGAAGTATAATTAAAATAAGGAATTGAATAAAATGGGGAATTCATTCCTGATGACGTAGGCAAATATAATAAAGGCCGGGTGTATGATCTTATAGGCACCTTTCTATTTGGGCAATTGGAATATATCGGTGGTGACACTGAGGTCACAGAAAGATATGTGTTATTAAACAGAGTATTTGACGACGATGAAGGTGCAGTCTCTGCCATGATTAAAAAAAAATATAAAAATAAGAGGAATGAAGAAGAATGACGAATAAAAATAATTCAATAGAGAATACTGGATAAAAATAACGGTGCGGCGAGCAAAAGGTAGCTTCAGAAGAAACTACGCTCTGCTACCAATGTAATGTTCAAGAATCTGGGGAGACTCAAGAACACCAGCAATGGCAGCAGAACATATAATGAATGGATGGAGAAATAATAATTAATAATTAGAAAATAAATAATTGTAATAGTGAAATAGGGAAACGTAACTTACGTAGAAAAAGAAATCATGCAGAGCAGAGCAAAACAAAGCGGCCCGCTGGGCCCAAAAGGCCGAACTCCATTTCGCATAATGAATGAAGCAAACTTTCACTCGCACACAATGAAATGGAATTGAGATGATTGATTTAATTCTCATGCAAGGAATGTCGCAGCCACAAGGTATATGCAAATAAAAAAATTAGAAAATGAGATTAGTCACCGCGAAGCAATAAGCAACGGATAATGGATAATAAAATCTTCATTAAATATTTACCTCAATTATAATTTAGAATTATTTGCCTTGAGTATTTAAAATAATTAACCAGATGTTTTTAAGGTATGTAAAATATAAGAAATGCTTTTTGTACACTTTAATGCTTAATATATCCCTATATAAATCTCCCCATTCAGACAACAATAGAATTAGAAGTAATTTACTGTTCCCAAATAACCTTTACATTCAGTGCGCTGACACACATTCCAAAACATTTCTTTCATTAAGTAATTCCCGTAATAATAGAATAATGAATAATGACTAATGAAGTACTTTACTATAACTAATTTTAGAAATATATATCTTTTCTATCAATAAATAAAATACCAGGTAGCACTGATAAAATGACACTATATTTTTCTTAATTTAAATGCATATACATTATAGGTATGTTTCTGTTCGTAAAGAAAGTTTTACTAACAATAACACTTAAATTTATAGTTTTATTTTCTTTATTTTCCTTAAAGAAACACCACAAATAAACCAGTTTAAATTGTTTATAATGTCTTTAACACACTGGTTATTTATTTTTAAACTCCACTCCAATTATAGTAATCCATTTAAAAGTTTCTTAGAATATATTGTCTTTCTCTTTTTGTTCATTACTTTAATATTTTTTTACCAGTATTTGATTTTTACTTTACGCTCAATTTTAGAGTAAACTCCTTTGAATTTTCTTATAATGCTCCGTTGAAAGTATTCATAAACTAGTTCAAAGTATTTCTAAACTAGCGTTAAGTAATCCTGAACTTGTTAAAAGCAATCCTGAACCAATCTCGAACTAGTTTAATTAATCTGGATCTGGAACCAGTTTATTAATCTTGAACCAGTTTAATTAATCTGGATCTGGAACCAGTTTATTAATCTTGAACCAGTTCAATTAATCTGGATCTGGAACCAGTTTATTAATCTTGAACCAGTTGACCTATAAATATTTAAGTTGATAAACTATATATTCTTTTTAAAAGTTAAATTTCATATATACACATATGTTATTTTCTAACTAATGAATTACAAATTTAATTTTACACAACATACCATTAAAGGCCATATAATGAAGTTTCATAAGTTCAGTAAAATATGTGGAGGAGCAACTTGGGCTCAATCGAAGCGAACTATAAAAAGATGAAATTTTTAGATATATAACTATTACATTCATAAATTTACCATTTACCTATGTATCTTTTTGCTTTATTTTTTGAATGAACTTAATATTTTCTCGCTTTACTATAGTTGTTTGATCATCATGCAAATGGAACGAAAAATTAGAGATTCCTGAATAAATAAAAGAAAAGGAGGTAAGAGATTTTCTCTACAATATAATATATATAATATTATATATTATTATATATATATATATATATATATATATATATATATATATATATATATATATATATATATATAATGGTAAAAGTTAGCTTACACCACAGAACAGGAGGTCCGGATCAAAAAAAATTCAAAACAGGTAAGCCTCTATGATAACAGTCAGTGGCGTGAGCAATACAGGCAAAAATGAATTTTTTTTTTTACTGACCTGACCTGTAACATAACGTAACTTAACCTAACCTAAACCTAACCTAATTTCCCCCTAGAAACAGGTAAAAAAAAATCATTTCGCCCCTAGACCATCTATTTATGTATCTAGATGCTCCTGTGAAAAATTTTTTTCTTATCCGACCTCCCATTTCCGTGTGGGTGTTAAGTAACTTTGTCCATAATATATATATATATATATTATATATATATATATTATATATATATATATATATATTATATATAATATATATATATATATATATATAATATATATATATATATATATATATAGGAAGAAAGGGCAATAATCTCTCCTCCTTTTTTTTATTACTCCAAAAATCTAAAATATTATGAAACATCATCATTATTCTTCATTTTTATAATAATACCCTCCAAATCCTTGAAGTCAATTATAGTAACAGCTGATTTTTGGAATGTTTGTAAACAAGTTTTTAAGAATAAGAATTTATTCGCATCCGTTTTGGCACGAAACCGTTCTTAAAATGTGTAAGAATTTGTCTTATCGAGCGTAAGACAAAATGCTAAAATGAAAACGGCTTAAATAGTAAGATAATATTTTACTTCTGTTACTGAAATTCAAATATATATTATAAACTGAAAATTGGAATAATGAAATATTTTAAAGATAATATATTACAGTAATCTCAGCATAGGGAAATTATGAGTAGAACTTGTCAGACAAATTTTTTTGTAATTTTTGAAGTATTGTTCATTACAGATCTTGTGTTAATAAAGGAAAACCAGTTGATATTTGATCAATATTTAGGTTTGAGTAAAACTTGGCTGATTCATAATCTATCACTGTATGGCATAGGTTTCATGGTTTTTAACTGAATTCAAAATGGTTAAGTTACAGAAGACAGTATGACTGGGCATAAATTATCATTGAAACTGATAAATGGTGTTCCTATAGATTCTTTGTTTTACCCATTTCTGTTCCAAATCTGTATAAAGGATAAAATTTAGAGTTTCTAAGCTTTCTGATGATACTTAATTGACCTTCTCTTTTCAATTTTGAGAAATGGAAAGGATTTGGGTGTAGTTGGTAATATAATCAATTTTTTCAGGGACAAGCTGGGCTAGCCATTCTGGATTTTTATTGACTAGGTCAATACTGTTAATGTTGGAGAAAAAAAGGCAAAGATTTCTCTTGTGATACTGACCTAATCCCACCTAGAGCATATTCAGCAGGGCTAGAAGAGCAGCAATGCTATTAATATTGCTTGCTTCTCTTGATCCCTATGTGAGAAATATGGAATATTTATTTTTATATTTTCCCTAGCTATTACATCATCATGGCATCACCAATACAGTATTATTTAAAATTTGAGCCCCTATTATGATCATGTTATAAAAATTTCCAAGTTTTCACTTTCATGTTACATTAAAATACATTTGTTGAAACCTATATATTCACAAGTATTGTAACATTTTTACTATAATATATTTTGGATTAGATAATAGGTTGGACGTTTATGATGTAGCAGAATTTAAGGAGACAATACTACTCATATTCTTGATGTAACAGAAGTTAAGAAAAGCAATGCTACACACAACAATTTTTCAAAAGTGGTGGACAGTGCAAAGCAGCTGCTATAATGCTAAATAAAATCTACACAATTCTTTGAATCTATGTACTGTAGGCTAATTTAAATCTACTCGCATGCTTTTCCAACATTTTTTATCAGGTGTGGGGTTCATTAGAATGCATTTAAAATGTATAACTAAAAATACTTCCCTTAAACATGCAACATTTTATAAGATTTATAGGTATGTTTCCTTTCTTGAAATCATGTGTCTAAATGCAGCTGTGTACACAGGGTTTCCAGTATGTTTTTTTTCAAATGCCAAGTAATGCTTGAAAGGGCCGGAAATATGCTCAACTAATAAAACGTATATATATATATTATGTTTTTGTTCTTTGATATATATTGTAAAGATGATAAACCTTGATGGTTGAGAGTTTTCAAAAGTGAATTGAAGATGTATATAGTTTTAGTGATTAAGAAAAACAAATGTGATTGTTCAATACAATGTCCTAAATCAGGCAAAAATAAATATTTAACATTACTAAAACTTACACTCGCTCATCCACAACTCTTCCCTTCTTTCTATAATTCTTCCAATAACACCTAAATTCTTCTCATGCAAGCAAAGAAAGCAAAAGAGGCCATGCAGGTTATGGTGATTGAAGCAGGATGTATGCACAGTCTCCAGCCAATAGACGTATATGAAAACAATAAATTTGAGCGATTAGAAAAGTTAATATTGCTGGGTGATAACTGTAACAAATAAGTGTTACTATATAATTTATCTTATAAACAAAAACAAAAAAAATGACCAATGACACTCCTTAAACCAGACAAAACACCTTTTTGACTTCTTTGACTTTTCTTTTATTTTTGTGCGGAATAGTCACTCACCTAAGCCAAATCTTTGAAAACCATCTCTTGTATTTACCACTATGACAATCCACTTCCTACTCAAACCATCAAAAATTCTTTAAAAGTGAATTGAAGGCAATTAATACCAACTCCAGATAAGACTGTTTATGAACTTTTCTAGAAGTGTGGTTAGTGCTATACTAAAACAAGATGAATAAGGATATTAATAAAACATGCTCATGCAACAGTAAACAACTCTATTCTTTGTTAAAGTAAGGGCTTCCACCCATGCAAAAGAAATTTAAACTGTGTTATTCCATATAAACATATAAGAAGGGTTAAAGAAATCCCACAAAAAAATGTAATAAGAAGTCCTATTAACCTCCACCTAAAGAGACTGACAGAACCTATGGTAAATATATTTAGTCTGTTTATTCTTTAGAAGTTAAGTTCACTGTATACCTCCAATAAGTCAATAAGCCAACTGAATAGGTTAGAGGAAGGATGAAGAAGAAGTTAGTAACAAGGTTACCTAAAAATCAACTGATCATGCTTCAGTTATCCACCACAGATTAGTAATGAGAAATGTAAAGGTAATTTTTATTTGCATTTTTCTTTTCCAATTCTTTATTTTAAGTAAGTATTTACAAAAACAAAAAACTATATTCATATAAATAAATAAAAAATACAAGGTATTTCAATCACTTATGTAGATGGTTGGTCAGACAATAATTGTGTCTTCTTTGACTGGTCTACCCCTCAGGAAAGTAATTACTCTTTGGACCAGCTAAATATTAGGGGTTTAACCCTCAGGAGAGTAATTACTCTTTGGAAAAGCTGAATATTAGGGGTTCAACCCCCAGAAAATACATACATATATTTAGAAGCTCAACAATCTGACCTTCCCAATACACATAAGTAATATATCTCACCTTCTCAATGCACTTTGGTATACCAGAGTTTTAGTACATGGGAAACTTAAAATTAAATAATATATATATATATATATATATATATATATATATATAATATATATATATATATATATATATATATTATATATATTATTATATATATATTATATATATATATATATATATATATATATATATAATTATATAGCTATATATATATATATATAAGATATATATATATATATATATATATATATATATATATATATATATATATATATATATATATATATATATATATATATATATATATATATATATATATAAACACAACAATATTTATTATATATAAATGGTTATCACTGTCAAAATTAAAATATTACTATCAAGCGGAACTCATTAATTTAATTAGGCCTATCACTAGTTTTGTTTGAAATAAGTTCACAGGCCTACTTATAATTTAAGATATACTGACCTATGATTTGAATTTCTCAATAGCTCTAGGTCAAAGACCATTTAAGTGTCACTGATTATTGCTTTGATTGGGTATCTAAAATTCTTAAAAAAACTAAATGTTCATTTAGATTCCAAAAATAAAGTATAAAAACTTTAACCTTATCAATGTTTTTGTATATCATGTAAGAATGTCTACTTTGAACGGTAAAACATGTACAAATCTTCACCAGAAATAATAATTTAGCACTAAATAAGTGGGCTAGATAGGAACAGGAAGTTCATCTCCAAACAATGAAATGGAAATAGGGTCCCCAACCTGTGTCCTGAATATGTAAGTATACTAAATTAGCCTAGATGATATTAATATCTATATTAATGAGGAAATCTCATTGTTAAACTTCTACTTTATAAGTGAGTTTAGTATTATTCCTTATGAAAACATTAGCTATTAAAACAGAAATAACACATGAAACCATCCAACAAAAATTATGCAATATTAAAATATGTCACATTAAGTAATATTAACAAATCCTACCTCAACATTTGTTGAGGTTGTAGTCTCACACAGTGGGTAAGAAAATCAATTCAATTTCAAATTCAATCGACCAATTTGGTGGTAATATCCCAATTCAAATTCGAAAAAGTCCTATAAGAAATAAAAAATAAAAACTTAGAAATAAAATACGACCTTCCCATAGTATAGTTTGCTCATCAACATTATTATATACATTTGGATCATCTTTCAACCATTCTTTGGCTTAATTCATAACGCCATAAAAGAAAATAGTTACTCCCTGTAATCGACATTGCAAAAACTAATAATTTATCAGAGAATCATGTTAATAAGGACGAGGGTCTCAACTATTGGGCTCTACTAACGCCACAATGTTTCCACATCCCCTCCCTAAAAATGGACATAAAATTCGAATTATCAGTAGCCTATTTTGAACCTATAAACACCCTAACTGTAGATTTTTTGCCCTCTAAAACGTGGTTGTTGGTGTTTTTTCTTCTGCGTCTGTAGTAAATGTCTATTTCAGCCCACTATATTCAGTTTTCTTCAAACCCACGTTAATAGTTGACAATTTTCGCCTATCAAGGCTTCGCAGACATCTGTTTTTCGAATCGACTTCAATACTGAGGTACTGCACTACTATGGACCATTATTTTACCTGATGCAAAAGTCGACGAAGTACTTTTTCGATTTTCTTGAGTTTTGTGCTCAGTGCTCTACCACTTTTAAACGCACTTTGTTTTTGGATTTTAAAGGATGAAAAAAGTTCCTTAGATTTTTTTATGTCTATTTTTGGGAAGCGACAGATGGAACCTGAAATTATTTTGGAGTGGCATATTATAATCGAGAGAAGATGCACATTTTTTACTTAAATAAGGTGTGTCACTGTTGTGGGTTTGTATGTGGGCGATTAGCTCTGTTGAGGGATTCTCTTCTTTGAACTAAGTATTTTCCAAAAAATATTTTTTTTTGGGCAAATTTAAAAAATTTTCTTTGAGTATTTAACCAAAAAAATTATCTAGGTAAAAAAGCAGTGACCATCTCCCGCCGCTTTTTATAGCTAAGCCCTAAAAATTTGAATTGTTGATCCGGCCATGAGGTAGTGAAATTATAATCACTAGCTGCTCAATTTTTCACTTTCCAAGAAATAGTTCAAACCTTTGAAAAAGGGTGAATATATTCTACCGAGATGCATTTTTGTTCTACCTAGTCCGACAACCATCAAATTTTTTTCAGGGCTGTAGTCGCACCGAAGACGCAATCTTTTTTATCTTATAGGATTAAATAGTTTTGTATAGCCTGTCAAAGCCTAGATCGATTTTGGTAGATTTAGAAAAACATACTAAACCTAATTATCTCATTGATTTCTTTGAGAAAATTTGTATCCAAAGAGGATCGGAAGATCCGAAAACGTAGATACATATAACAACAAAAACTTCTATCTAAGTGAAAAATGGCGTGCATCTCTCCTGACTAACATAGGCCCTGAAAAAATTGTTATCCACTAGATCGCTCGAATTAGGAAAAAAAATTACCCCTGCATTTTTCCGATTATCTACAAATCAACCAATAAAGCTTGGGTTTTTGAACAATTGACAACGCCCTGAGCACCCAAACTTCAAGAAAAATCGAAAAGGTACTTTCGTGACCTTCTTCGTAGATAATGGATGACCATCCTATGCCAATACTTGTATGATCAAGTTATGAAGGGTTACTATTATCGAAAAAAAATTCTGGGCATTGATTCGAAAATCGTCAAAATCATTGGGTTTTCGGAAAAAATTTGAAAATATTGGAAAGAATGACTAAACAGACCGACAGGGAAAAACAGCTAGAAAACAAACGTTTTACGATGGCAAACCATACCATTACCCAGTTTTGGTGTTATAGGTGCAAAAAATTGGCCTGATAATTACGAATTTACTGATCCAGTTTTAGCCGGGTGAAGAATCGTTTCCTTAGGGCACTGAATCTTTATGATGTAAATGTTGCGACACCTCTCGCTTCTAAAGAGAAACATTAAGTTTTAGATCTTTTTAATAGAATGCGTTGCTTATGTTAATTATTGATGAATAGCTAAAATAAATTGCAATATTTAGTTTATATTAACTCTTTTATAAGAAATTTTCAGATAAAAAGGTCAAGCTAGAATTAAAATTCAATTCTTAATAAAATCTTAATGGTTAAGGTGAGATGGAATTAGTGTTTATAAATTATTATATATTAGTTTACTATCTATCGTGACTCTCGCAGTGTGTATCTACCTTGCCACCGTCTCATTATTACTATTTAATCACTTTAATTGGTAACTTACCTATATAAACTGAATATATATATTCTCAAGACTATTATAAATTGTTACATAATTTTAAATTTAGAAATATATCATAATAATAATATATCATAATATTATATGATATTATAGATTGAATTGTTTAAATAATTTACCCATTTTGTACCAATTTTCATTACTAATTGGCTATTTTTATACAAAATCACCATCCGCTACACCTATATTATATATATACTATACTATATATACTACGCTTTCTTCTCATATAGTAGTATTTGGCGACACAGGTTGGCTCGCACGACTAGGCCTAGCCCAGCTTCTCCGATAGTGTAGGAGTGAATCAGAGATTATCTAGAGCTAATTTAGGCTACGCCGCGATAGGTATACGTACTAGCCGGGGGGACTGTATGCTCATCCCATAAATCGTCGATCTTAAACACAGGACACATCTATAACAATAACATGCACCCTTTGCAGAGGCCTCTTTCATATGGATCTGTGTTGCTTCTTCTTTGTGTTATTTTGTTTCTTTAATTACAAAACGGTTATTGTGTTTTTTTCTATTAGCTATAATTTCAATAATTATTTATCACTTCCCCTATTAATTATATTTTATTTCTCCTGAGCTATTCAATGTAAATTGATCTATTTTATTGGTGATTTATCTCGCCTTTTGATTATTCTGTAAATTCTCGAGCCTCTTATTATTCTGTATGTGAGAGAATTGGATCACGGCAACCTCGATCATAATACACTTACTACGAAGACTGCCTCTCGAGACTCGTCGCGACCTCGCACTCTCTGTACCCAAGCACCTCACCCGACCTGTTCTGAATCTCTATTGACTCCCCGGCGCTACCAGACCTTCTCTACGGCTCTCACAGTGTCTTACCGGTTCAAGTTGTGCGGCTATGGCTAACGTTTATCATCATTGTCACAACTTTCGCATCCGAGTCCATAGTTGCATTGATCGTCTTTATTCATTATTCATTTTATCTTATTATTATTGAATATTATTAATTATTATCTATTTATTATTATTATTATTATTACTTATCCTATTGATTATTTAATTATTATCATTAATTCCGATTTTCTTTGGACTATATATTCTTTTCCTCTTCTCCACCTGTGGTGTCCATGAGCATACTGTGCTTAATCTCCGCATCCAATTGTTCTGAGTCCAATAGGAGCTGCTCTACCACAAAATACTCTACGGATAACTACGAAGTGGACGTTTCTCCTCGTTAGTCCTGGGGCAAATAAAAAGTATGCAGATTAGGCCATAGTAATAAGATTGGGTCGCTAACGCAGAGCAATACATCTCCAACAATAGTCATACTCTAAATCAAAGTTACATTCCCGGTGGGTCCGAAAAAAATCTCCGAATGTGGCCGGTTAAACCGCCATCCCCCCTTTAAAATCGGAGAAGTGTTCGTATTTGGCTGAAATTTGGTGAGCAGGATTCAGATGCCAATTTTGAACTTTACCTAGAAAGATACTTAACTCTCGATATCGTTTGAATCTGATGGACCGTTTGAGACTTCCGGGGCACCCGGTGCTAGGATCCACTGCCGGTGCCGAGGTTAAAATGAAACATTCGCCAACATACAACAATCTTGGTGTAAAGTCTTACTAAAAAGGTTTATACAGAAGGAAATCTGTCAGCAGTCGAATATCGATGTTATAAAGTCCGTGTAGGGGGTGCCTAGGACCCCCCATGTAGGTGCCCTAACTGAAACACTATAACCATGCAAAGAAAATGGAGGAATGAAAGAAGGATGAGAGAAGAATAAAGAAGGAAAAGAATGAAGAAGGAATCTTGACTCAGAGGATGTATGAGGTTGACAGACGCACACGGGTGCCGTGGCTTGCCGTGTCGCCCTGTGCCAAGAGAGAGCTCTCATTAAATATTAATTTGTAATAGAATAGCTACAATGTTTTTAAGGTCTCTTAATAATCCTATTCCTTGTTAGCATCAGGTCAAATCATGCCTAGTATCCTTTTCGATTACACTAATTGGTTTCAAAAATCATCAAGAAAAGTCACACACCTACACTCACAATAAATAAATAAGTAAAATAAATAAATAATATCTTATTCTTTTTATATTTTTATAATTCCTTTCCCTTAATTTACGTTTTCTCTTTCATATATACCTAAAGCAGTAAACTGCACTAAACTCAGACACCATCCAGCAGGCAGTCCAAACCTCACGCTCCTGACCAGTTTCTGTGATTATTTGAAATTCTATTTGATCCTAAGCGTCATCATTTCGAGTAGTACTTTGGCTGGATAAACCGATAAAATAAAATTCAAGTTCTTTTATACATAAGATCAGACAACATATGTCTGACGAACAAAGTCACTTTCCATAGTAAATACAAGCTATATTCTATATATGAATTATTTAAGATGAAACGACAAACTAAACTCATCTTAAACAGGAAATACGCCTTACGCACCACATAACGGTAACCATTAACAAAGTTTCCACACCTACACAACAGTAAAGTGTACACTGGAAACAAATACATATCCGAAAACAACAGTAACTTATGCGCTACCACATTTAGTACAAGGCATGGTCTAATCACAATAAACAATGTTCCGTAGATGTTTACACTAAACTATGGTGTAAACTATTTACCAAATATTTACTATAGACGCATTGTGTAAATATCATATAGACCGGTGAAAGTATTGGCTACACCGTAACAAAGTTTTCCTATTAATAGAGCTAACATGATGTAACAGACACTACAGGGAGAGATAATATTACATCGACAAACTAAGCGACATCGTTTAAGCCAAGAACTAACAGCGTGTGTTGCATAAAACAAAGATCACAAAGCTTATCAACAGTAAGTAACTAAACAAGACTCCCCAAAAAACATTATCCACTATCATACTTTAGCAAACCGTATCTCCAACATGAACAATGGTTAAAACATATTTACTTAACATAGTATTATTTATAAGCAAAAAAAATTTAGCATATCCTTACTAACCTCATAAACCTAATGAGGGCCAAACAAAAGTAAAGTGCTTTTACTTCTCTGTAAAGACTAAACTATGAGCACCTCTAACGTAACTTAACACATTCCACCACACAAGCCAGACGAATTAAACAAACCACCATATCACTCAATGATAGTGTCAAGTAAATCGAACAGATAGGAGGGATTAAAAACAAAGTTTTTTCATTTTAATCAAAAATAAATTAGAGTGAAAAGAGCGTTATAATAAATTACATGAAAATACATAATAAATACAGTAAACAATATAATTTTTTGTAAATATGATTAATTCATTGAGTCAAGTCGAACATAGGATCTACAAGTTGGGTTAACGTTCTATATATCTCTTCTAAAAGATTCCAATCATCCTTTAAAAGGATGTTACAGGTTGATGCCACCAATGCCGATTCAGCAAAACACTAAACCATGGATAACTTTCCGGACCTACTCTATTTGATAATCCAAGCAGCACTCATTTCTCTCATACAAGAGAGGATAAACTTATCCAAGCTGATAGTTATGTAATGCACTCCTTGTAACACTGTATTATAAACGGCAAAACCCACATCGCTTTTCGGTATACTAAATATCCTAGATTACAAGATATTTTAATACATGTATTCTATATGTCTCAAGTATTCAAATCGTTAATGAATGTGATGTTAATGGTCGTTTTTTTTTATTAACACACTTCAGGGTATAAACCTTGTGTTGTTCGATACTGTTGAAACCTATAGCACGTACGCATTGAAGGTCTCACAATCGAGGGGTTCCAAATAGCTTGCGAAACATCAAGGGTTTTAATACCGTCACATGATGAGAACGCTGCGTCTATTCTATTATGACCTCCTCACGACTGTCACCACTCTGATAGATATTTCAGCTACCTCATGCGAACCATCAGGATAAATCATAGTCCTTATCGCTCGCTAGCCAAGCATGCAGCGATATTCGAGTAAGTCTTGAGGTGAATCCATGCAGCCACAATACGAATAAAGGTCTATTATTTGACCCTTTGGCAGCGAATACAAGCAATGTAATCCGTATCCATCACCTGTTGGAACCGCATTAAAATATAAATGAACACCACCATGGGAATTTCAACGAAGCCTCTGTGATAGATATCAACAAGGCAGGTGTAGAGAGTAGGGAGAGTGACATCGTACAAGTTACAAACGAAACAAATGTCCTACTCAGAAGGGAAATGCGTAATCGCGTAAAGCAGCCCTTCATATGTTGAGATTCTTTCTTTCAAGCACAATCAGTAAGAATAAGTAATTACTATAGATTAATATCCTTCCGTAAACGCACTGACGAAACCATAATTTCGGAGATCACAAAAGGGTAATATTTTCCCTCGCTTTAGACACAAGGTTAAACAAACAACATTAAACATGAGAACAGTTCAACGCATTGAGTTAATATATTATACGAAGCGAGGAATCTACTAATCATATTGTTGTCTTCAATATCTGACATGACCCACCTGGGAGCCTTATTCTACCAAAACAAACACGACCAAACAAAACAAATTACTAATAATAATATATAATAATGCCAAATAATACTTTTCTACTGGTAACAACCTACAAATGAATAATGAAACATAATGAGATAAAGTAATAAAAAATATATAATTGGACATCAATTAATAATCAATACCATGAAGTACGATAATAATGAATAAATAATAATTAATAACTATTTCAATCCAATGCATAAATATCAATTGTTCATTCGGGAAGACCTACATTTAAACATTATACGTTTTTTACGATTTAGGCTTAAGATCTAGTAACAAACGCTTAAGATCTTACATCATGGAGATCCCAGCCTAAGCATTGTCGTCGTTTATATCTGAATATATTTTTTCACTTCATCGATAGCCATCTATTGAGACGAGATACGTGGTTGAAAAGTTCAACATATCAGCGCGACACTCAAACATGTTTATACTCCCAGATGATTGAATCATTTGGGGTGGTGAGGAGGACCCACTTTCGTTCTATTTGTTTCTAAATAGATAGACGTGCACCGATGCTCTTCTGTCCATCCTATACGAGTATATTTTAAGAAGCGTTCAATGTAATGTCTGCAGATATCACATATCAGCGTTTATACTTGAATGCTGAACACTATTCCCTGATACGAGCATGTAATGCGTAACAGTTACATAATTAGAGTCAGCATTTCGATTTTTCTTAGTTTTGGCCAATTATTACCAATCAACTATGCAAACCTCGCGTACAGCATATTAGTATTTAACGGTTTTAAATCGAGAAAGTACTAGAGATTCCACGAGCCGCTAGCCGTTTTTATATTCATACTGGCCTGTGTCAGTTCAACAATTCTTCCCATACTCGACACCTCACCAGCGATTGTTGTGAAATTATACCCTTAGAAAAAAGATGGATAGTAAGCTTGGGCACTAGCACCTAATTAAACTGTCTATGAAACATAACCTCCTTCTAGCAATCCAAATTCTTTCCGGTGATTCTACTAAAAGCGTTGGTAGAGTCCCAGTACTCCTTATACCTCCATTGCCTGCAGCGTGTCAGAGACCGACAATATCTACATATGCCACGTATGTTTCTACAATCCCCCTTCCCTGCTACCTCATAAACAGTAACGGTTCTTTTGTTTTACTAGTTCTTTGTAACGACTTTGATTTACATTGAATAATCCAAAGAAAATAGCTACTTGCCAAGTTGCTTAGCCTCTTTCCTCTCTCTACATTCACTACTTCACCCTAAGATTTTTGATACGCCCACACTCTCACATCCCCTGCGGCACATCTTGATTTTACCCTACTTCTATATAATTTTTCAAGACTACTCATCCCCTTAGGGGTAGTAGCTTCCATTCAGCCTTTTCTGTTTTTAGGGAGGGCAGCTGCCATGATTGTTCACGTTAATCCATAGATATCCGATTGGGTTAAATGCAGACCCACTTTTTGTAACGGCCACGCCCAACTGGAACGGCTTCGCTGAAGTTATGCCTATTCAGTCTCACTAAACGAAGTTATTCTGACGCTTTTAAAATGAGAAACAAGAAGACCAGTCATGCAAGTAAGAAGATTTAATATATCATGATTAAATTAAGGAATAAATAATCGATCACGATACACAAGCCTCATATTAACTAATAAGGAAGGTATTAATATTATAACCTTAGTTTATTTTATCTTTAATTTTTCTACACGAAACTTTCCTTGTTGATATTGTTCGTCTCGCGACTGATTTATGTTTTGTATTGTCATGTTTCATTCAACGCTATCACTAATAGGAGCAAGACAAAATTATAAATGCTCTAGAATCTTGGGACTCCAATAAGATCAACTACTAGCATAAGGCTAGACTTCATGCGAATAATACAGCTTTTCATTAACAAAGCCTCATTACTCATCCTACGGTAAATAACTAACACGTGATATCTGTAAAACTCAATTCTACCATTATACCGATTCCCTATTTCCAATCATTACACGCAAATACCTTTCAAGTCATTCCTGATATGCTACCCTTGCATAGCTTCTCATACAGGGATAATTTCATTGTGAATCTATTATACCAAAGGCCTCCTCGCATGCGCTCACTTTGAACTCAATCATAATCATCATTCTTTATAATGGTACATGAACCTGAACTAACTTTTCAGCGAACGCCATCTCCTGGAACATCGGAGATCTATAAACTCAAGAGTAGATTTATTGTATAATTTTTCTACGTAATGATTCTCCACTACAGGGAGATCCACCTTTTCCGTTTGAGACGAGGGAGCGTGGAATACTCCATAATAATCTTAACACATTAAACATGACTCTATCATTCATCTAACTAAACAGTGTATATTTTCACATTGTCGTATGTCAATATTTAACATTCCGATATAACGTATACTAACTTAAACGAAATAACACTTTTCATTAACCAAAAGAAGTTATCTACAAACACTAAACACATTACCTTTAATCCGAGAGAAAACCTCCTACGAGAGATTGATGTTCACCTTTGAAAGGGAGTGTCATGAATTCCATGCGAAGGGGATCACCACCAACGAAGTGCGTGTAAGCGGGCTTTTGGGCCTCAGCCCGATAGGGCTGAGCCTGTAACCCCTTCAACTTCTGAATGAGGGTAAATGCCCTGGCTTACACCCCTTCGGGGTGAATCCCCTTTCGCAGGATTATCTCTACACCTCCCTTTCAAGGGTCATAATCCCTCCGGGGTCTATTTCTCTCAAGGAAGAGTAATAAGTGTATGTTTTTTAAGATACTCTTGGAGATTAATGATAAACTTAATTTATTCGAATAAAGTTAAGATACGGTATGTATTATAATAATTGACTACGACAAGTGGTGCAATAAGGTGGAATCACTTGATTTGATTCAGAGAAAAGTGATGTTATCGATCTTTGTAAGACCTCATTGGGGTCTTTTTCACGCCTCTCCACTCGGTAACAGTGAAATCTCCCTTGTAAGTGCCACCCGAATTCATCGCATAGAAAAAATTATACATACATCTCTCTGGGATGATCTCCGAGTCAGGGAGGTCGTCGCTGAAAATTGTTCGTTATGTATCGTAAAGAATGATATTATGTTGATGGCTAAAAAGGAAGACTAGGAAACAGTTTTTGTATAAAGATTTAAAAGGACATTCTCCTATAATGATGAAAGTAAGCGGGGTAAGCCTAAGGATTTGAAGGTATTGCGTAATGTTTCGAAAAGGGACTCGGGTACGAAATTACGAGTTATTCTTAGCCATGAGACACATCCGGTTAGGTGTATCCGTTACCGTAAGACATAAGTAAAGAGCTTTTTGTTATCATTGAAACGTGTTTCTATCGGTAAAGTATCAGCAGGTATGCTATTGTTTCTAACTCCAGGCCCAAATTGCTAGCACACTTATTAGTTATTGCCCTACCTGTGAATATAACAGCGTTGAAATGCATAACTTATGTTACCATCTTAAAACATATGGCACAATACGCCCAAGCGCGAGCAACAGTGAATGTCCTCGATATGAGCTGTAATGTACAACTGTGTAAAAAAGCAAACAGCGTCTAAAACCTTGCCTGTTATGGCTTGTGTTTTGGTAATCTCTTAAAATTTTAGGGGTAATATCTTTTATCATGAACTGCTTGTTTTACGTCATAATCGTTGTGGACTTGAAAGCGAATTAGGAGGTTGTGCTCTCGTTAAAAAGTGTTTCCTTATTTTCCCATTTATAGTGAAGGTATATGCAAGCGTCTTTTAACAGATGACTACCCCTTATTATTGCATAAATAGATTATATACATATGGTAAATCAAGGATCCCAGGATGTGGGCGTTTCAATCTTATATAAAAGCAACCCCGAGATGGTTCGATTTTTTCAACGAGTGGTATAATAACAATCTGTACTACCCGACAGATTACAAAGCTGATCACCCTCACTTTCTATGTATTCTTTATGAGTATCTAGCTGAAGCCTACTCCTGTATCCTCGTCGCTCAGCACCCTGCAGAAGTAACAGGGTTAGAGGGGAGTTATCCTCCTGAGCTCTACCAACGTTTTAGTAGATTCACCGGAAACGATTATTGCTAGAAGAGGATGTCTGGAAAATCTAAGATCCATGTCAAACGATCTCTTTTTCTAAGGGTATAATTCTCACAACATCGGAGACTGCGAGTCGAGTACAGGAAATGTGTAATGAAGACAGGCTATTTAGACCTACCGGTTCGGTCGAATTTGTGCTATTTGGTATCTCAACCGTAAGGACATCTCCCGTCGGACGGTTCTTGGGAACTGATTGGTTTGTTTTTTGGTTTTGTGTTATAATGCAAACTAAGAAATCGGAAATGACTGTTCTTAATTATCATGTAATCATAGTTATCGCATTACATGCTGTGAATACCAGGAGCAGTAAACTGGGCACACTTTTGTTTTACCATACTACATATGAAAACGAAATGAGATGTATGAATTCTGGAGACTACCATCGTATTGTAACCACGTTCTTCTTAAATTCTAGTAGATGTACCAGAAACTCGTCTATTTCTATTTTTACGAAAACATGGAACGAAAGTGCTTTACCACAATGATGCCTTATTTCGAGTAACATATTTGTAGTGTCTGATGTGACTTTTAAACATATGTCATCCAATAATCGGTATCGATCTTTGAGTGATAGAAAGTATATATTATGATATACCCCACGACGAATTAATGCTTGTTTTATGTTAAAAAATTTAATAGCGCTTTCCTAGATCTTAATGCTATGTTGATAAATAATAAGAGTTGAAATATTCGAATTATTATTTATTCATTTATATTA
Source organism: Trachelipus rathkii (assembly GCA_015478945.1). Lineage (NCBI taxonomy): Eukaryota > Metazoa > Arthropoda > Malacostraca > Isopoda > Trachelipodidae > Trachelipus > Trachelipus rathkii. The sequence continues at coordinate 38,367 of JABUQX010005753.1, forward strand.
TTATGTTATATTATATATTATATTATGTATTATTATTTATTTTTATTATATTATTATTATTATTATTATTCAATTATTTATTATTATTTGGCCATTCATTATTTTATTATTGCGGTTATTATTGTTTTTGTTTTGTTTCTTTGTTTTGGTAGTACCACCTCATTTTCAAATGTCAATTTTTCCCATCCCCTTTGTATAGATCTATACCCTTTTGTATACAATTATCCTAAGTTTTCCATACGAATAGAAATCCTGTTTATTGTTAAAATTGAGTTGTTGATTTTTTAGATCTAACGCGAAATATATATAACCCTTTTGAACTCGATATGGTTCATACGTCTGTGCGTCGCTATTACTTTGGTTTACTTTCTTCTGATTGTTGAGGAAAGAAGATCTCTAATACAATCCAGAGGCTGGCCATGATATAAACGTCATACACGATTCTCTCTTCCACGTATGATACATTAATTTTTATTTCGTTGTAGCTAGTTACGGATGTCATCCTCCCTTACAGTCTCTTACCAATTGTTGTTGATGAATCTTGGACACAAAGCAGCTTTCGTTATTCCCAGCTTGTTGTCCCATTTTATCAAATTAAAATTTCGTAGCACAGTTGATGGATACCACGATACATTGTCTTGTTATTCCTCCAAAGGGTCAATATTTATTCAGACGTTTCATTTCACGAGTTGGGCTGACTATAGGAGTCTCAATCAGATTATCAGATATCGCTGCGCTTGGACTAGAAGATAAGGGGTCACTGTATTATACTGATGGTATCGATGAGGTAAGTGAAATGATTATCAGAGGTCGCAGTGTGAGAGTCATAATAGAAATAGACGCAGCGTTCATCATCAAGACCTGACGTGCTCATTTAAAACCTTGATGTTCGCACTATTCGAAACACCTGCGATTTGTCGCCTTACATTCCCACCTGAAGTCGTACGCATGCTCATAGTTCGACAGTTTCGTATGCCACTACCTCCTGAAATATTATCAGCATTGCTTAAAATAAGAAAACGAATTAACATCAACCCTCTTAACGACTGTATGGATTTACACTTGAGAGAGACAGAATACCATAAGACCACATGGTGTGAATCTTGATATTTAACTAGCCAGAAACTGTGCCGCCTCTATCTTTCCACCGTATTAATACAGGTGTACCCAAGGTAGTTGCATTACATAACTTTACTTCTCTGGATAAGATTCCATCTCTCTCCTGGATCTCTGTCAGAAGGAGAGGAGTCTGGGCATGCGTGACATCAAAATATGCCGAAAATGCTTAAGTGGTTCGAGCCCTGAAGCGCATTTATCACTTACCACTCCTGTCTATGTCACCATTTACGCATGTTGCATGATCATATAGTAGGACGAGACACTTACATTATACCGACCACGTAACCCCAATCTTGAGATTCCTCATCCTGTCTGCGAGTGCGAGGATGAACTAAACTATCATTTAAAAACTTATATTTTTATTGTATTCAATCTATGTTTTTTGTAATTCCTACTATTAACGCACTTATTTATAAATCCAATGATACAGGGTTACTCACTGCTGGGATAGAGAAAAATGATATAAGCTCTAGTACTATCTACTTCCTCTCATTTTTTGCTAGTTTATTGACTACATTGAATGATAATGGTGGTTGTTTATTCGTCCTGTTGTTGTGTAGTGGTTAAGTACTTTGGCTCATCACATATATAAACCCTAACACAATTCTAGTAACAACCTCTCACTTGGGAGGTAATCTAAACAATGCCGTCGAATGAGGTTCTGAGGTGTAAGAGTGAAATATGCTAAAATTTTTTTTTGTTAAATAATACGCTTAATGACTCCTACCATAACATTGTAATGTTGGAAGTGACTGTTCTCAAGTAATGAAAAATCATGTTTTGGAGTCTTGTTAGTTGACTGTTTGACTGTGTATAAGTTGATCTTTGTTAAATCTCACAGTAAATTAAATTTCAATCTTGCTTAAAGAATGTGTTAGGTTTGCTCCGAGTGTATGATTATTTCAGGGTCTCTAGTGTCGGGGATGTTACACTCCACTGTTAGCTCTCATTAATTAGGATAAACTTCTGCCTTTACAGATTAAGCTTACTTTCACACCTGTCTATCACCGCTCTGAAATAATACACAAGGTGTATAAGAGTAAATTTTTGTTACCAGATATTGACATGGTTTAGTGTGAAATTACATTGTTATAGTTAGAGACATCCTGCACTAAAGTGTGACATAAGTTACTCGATTTGGTTGATGTTATCGGTTAGTTACTTTACATCGTTGTATAGAGAGACTCAGATAGTAAACTATTTGCGACTTATCCGGCATAACCGAGATTTAAATATTCCCTAGTTTAAGATTAGTAAGTAAGTTGTAGAGTTGTAGGGGTTATATTTCCATAGCCTCTTTCAACGATATGGTCCCTATGATACAATACTATTATTAACTATGAAGGAGACGTACTTTTGTTTACCGATTCGAGCTATGATTTCTGACTCGGTTGTTATAAAAACTTTGAGTATTTTACCTATGTTATGTTTACCAAAATAAAACTACTCGAAATTCGTGACCCCTTAAGTCACTATAGATCAGATAGATCACAACATGGTCAGCATTGGAGAGGTTGGAATGCTGCTGCCATGGTGTTTTTGACATTTACATGATTTACCTACCCGACTTTAGGGTATGTAAACCATACGTAAATTTGTAAGTTATAAAAACATAAAGAGAATAAGAAATTTATTTTTATTTATTTTTTATTTATTTTTATTTATTTTTTAATTTCTTGATGGTTCGAAAACGCTATCCCTATTTTCGAAACCTCTATCAGACCCAATATACATAAAATATGCAGGACACAAACATCTGTATCATTACAATAATATTATAATAAACTCGGTCACCGGCACCGAGAGCCAGCACCGGCTGCGTCTGTCAACTGTCATACACTACCTCTGAGTGCACGATTCCTTCTTTCAATTTCTTTCACTTACTATTATTCTTCTCTCGATCCTTCTTTCATTCCTCCTTAATGTTAAAACCTTTGCCATTCGCTGTGCCCTTTCTTCAGTCGAGTACCCCCCCAATTAGGGGGGCCCTCCTAGACACCCTTAACACGGACATTATAAGCCATGCATATTCCGAACTCTAGGCGACCTCCGCGATACAACCTTCATCATATACATTCAATCGGGATTGTCCTGAATTATAGCGATGTTAGTTTAACCTCGGCACCGCAGTGCGCTCCAGCACGTCCGGAGCCACACTCACTCAGATTACCTACGATATCAGAGTATTAAGTTCTAGGAAATTTTCAGCTCAACTGAATCCTCTCACCAAATTTCAGCCCATTACGAACACTTTTATGTCCATTTTTAAAGGGGGGTTGGGGTCCCCCTTCGGCGACCCACGGGGATGTACGACTTTTGTATATGGACTAGGGTACCTCCCATCCTAAACACCCCTCCAATCATTTGGTGTATCTCCAGAAGTATTAGCGATAACCCTAACCCGCCTCTAGATATAATTTGGACTCCACGAAAACTGGGATGACGAAGCAAGAGCCAAAACCACGGTCAGGAAAAAAAATATAACACAACAACACAGATAATAATACAGATAATAATAATATATTAATAAACTCATAATACTAATACAGACAGATCAACACTAACCGATGGTTGAACAATACCGGAAACGGGACCGGAGCAGGAGCCGGAGCCGAGGAGTCAGAGTCAGAGTCGAGCCCCGGAGTCGGAAGCACAGTCGGACCTCGAACAATTGATGAATCACTCCACCGTGAGATTTCATCTCAATTCATCTTCGAGAACTAATTAATGTCTAATAATATTATAATCATAATCATGATCATATTTTAAATGCGCAGAATGTTGCTATCGGTTGTTTTTTCTACTCTCGCGGTCACCGCCCCCACCTGATGCCGGTTCCCGGCGCGCACATCCTAATTAAAACAAATAATACACAACAAACACAGACAAAACTTCGGTTTTGTATCTGCTTTTTTGCTCGCATTAGATAGCCCCTTCGGGCTATCAATCCTCGGTTTTGTCTTTGTAATCACATTTTCTCTTAATTACTTATTCATACACCTACATTCTTTTACATTTTTATTGTATTCCTAATTTTTATAGATATTGCTCCAAGAGCTATATTATATATAAACGAATATACTTAAATTAGCATTAACCCCACTCGCACCCAATATATATATATATTTACTCGTCAAAATTTATATATATATTATAACTATAATATACCATAAAATATAATAAGACATATTAAAGTATAAACAAAATGTTTAAACCTACTACAATACTATATACCATATATTACGAATATATATATCAATCTAGTAGCTGTCTTATATATATATACTCAAAGTATTCTGGTGCGGTCGCCAGCCTCAAGCTTAGGGGCGCAGCTTAAAGACGTTGCGTCGTATACACGCAGCTCTTACTCATATAAGCTATGTATGAGGCTTTAATTAATATACCGTGCCATACTCAATACCCTTATACCTCATTATATTATTATAGCTTTGCTATATAGAACTTTAACTACATTCTAAATATATACTAATAAAAACTAATAAGATATATGTATATGATATATAACCGCTCAATTACCATATATATATTATATTATATATTTCCATAAATAATATGACTATATGACTATCACTAATATAATTCCTACACCGTATTATATATAATGAGTAATGATATATATAGTTATTAATATTGGTAAAACCAGTCGAGAAGCTTGGAGCGCGCCATAATTTTTCAATTTATTGAGTGCGCTCTGCGCCTATTGCCTGCGCCTATGCGGCCTAATCAGCACCGCCGGACCTAGGATCGCTTGCGCGCCTATGCGCCTATATTTTGCACATTGCCAATTGAATGCGCCTAGCGCTAATGCTGCATAGTTATGCGCCCTGAGGCGCGACTTTTCGCCCATTGCCGTGGACTGGATGTGAGTCTCGCCAAAATATTTATAATTTTGCAGTCCCAACCACCACGTGCGAGCATTGCCCACAGCTTTGGCCTCCGGTCTTCTTAAATATACGGACTGTCTACATTCTTGTGCCGTAGGCCTTGCTGTGGTCAGCAACATCTATCGATCTTGGGTGCAAGGAGCCTGACTTCTCTCGTGAGAGGAGAGTGATGGGGAAAAAGTAAAACGTGTTAAGTGCAATTAATAAAGAGCAGCTTGTTGAGAGAAAGATATGAAAAATTTACCCCTATTAATTTTAGAATTATTTTATCAACACACCTCACATGTCAAGACATGAATATCTAGCACACATCGCACTCTTCTACCAGCCTTCACAGTCCTTGTGGTCCACTGATTACAGTTCCCACGCCAGGCGAGGCAGTTCTGGGAGGCTAGCGCAGCAATGCAGCATATTTGGAAAAGTTAATGCAGAGCGATAAGTTGCCATCAGATTTGTGTAGTTTTAAGGAGACTAGCGTGAAAGACTGTAGGTTAAGGAGGGTATCCGGTACCATATTGGGATGGGTATAAGAAGCGTAACAGAAGTGAGAGAGCTTAGAAAAGAATTTCCTTTTCATGAGTTTTTTGCTAATAAAGAACTGATAAATGATTTATTACAAGGAAGATTAGCGATGAATACAAGGTTTCTGATAAGGGTTTCTGAAAAGAATGCGAGAGAGATGTGTTCTACTTTGGAGCTATGAGAGCCAAAGAAATTAGGATAATTAGTAAAGTTAGGTAAACCAAGTGGAACCCCGATATATTTTATTCTATTTCTATAGGTTTAGTTGAAAATTATTCAAACGGGATAACGAATGTACGCCAACAGGACAAAAGGAAGCACTCTAGGAGCTAAGTATTGGGAAGCCTCTAGTACTAACTGGCCGAGGGAACGACCTCGCCACGGGGAACACCTCCCACAGGGGACCCCCTACGACTCAACACGAAGGGGGTCTCCTTCCACGCAACCAGTAGTACTTGGCCATGGGGAAACAAAGGAAACAGCTATGGATCACCGCTTCCAATTGTCGGACCAAGATTAGCAGCACAAAAAGCGCCAATAAATCTTTCTCGCTTCATGAGGTGTGACGGTCTTCCTGTAGCACTTGCGAGGACAGCTTGAAGAGATTAGAGACAAGAAACAGAGAGTAGATATAGTGAGCAGGCGGTTGCAGAGCGCGACACGAGGAGGAAGAGTTCCAAACGAGAATAAGCGAGACAATGATCAGAGAGGTTGGGAAAGGATCCCATGAATTTTCTTGATTCATGTTCCACCTCAATCTCAAGCGGATATCTGAAGTGTAGTGAGTGGCTGGCATCAACTGCTCGAGGTTATCTTCTGGAAATAGAAAAAATGTGGTTAGGCAATATCTCCAACCTAATTTTGGAATTTAGAGACAGAGTCATTTGACGTGGTAAACGGTCGAGAAATCACCAACGACATGGAGAGATTCTCAAGAAATGTGAAAATAGAGACTTGGAATCTTATTGATTGAGTAGTTTCTCAAGTAAGGCAGACAGAAATTTAGGTACCAGCCACGTTGAAGGTTAGGAAATACATACTAGAGACAAATTGAAATGTAGTGTAAGATTGTAGACAGGGAGTTTTGCTCTGGAGTCGACAAGGTATGAAATTCCGGCTAGGCACTGAGAAAATAAGCCCCTGTTAATTAAAACTACAAAAGGAGGTAGTGTCGCAAAGCGAGGGAAATAAGTAAAACGAAATTTCTCACTACATGACAAAGCTGATCAGAAGAACTATCCGTGTCAGTTTGCCTTTGAGCCACTTGGCAACCAGTTGTGATAGTGCCATTTCGTTGTCACTAAGACAAATTTTAGGGTTTCAGGGAAAAGGGAAACGTCTACCCTCTACAGACACTGGCGAACATCACAGTCAGACTGCAGGCACATATGCAGCAACCATCCGAGTTTTAACACCTGAAACATCTGAGACGATATAAGAGGACTAGTAAGAGTCAACAGAGGTATGTGGTTTTGCTGTCAGAACCTCACACATCTCTAGTTTCGGTTAAGAAATGAACGAGAGATGTTAGGTGATAGAGGAGGAGAAGAAGGATTATTCAGATTCCAACACTGTGATAATAATAGAGTTTGAAAGATCTGCGAAATGCTGGAAGGAAAGTTTATGAAGAAAGGGACTGTACATCAAAGCAGACCGGCCATTGCGTGA
>JABUQX010005754.1:0-12500 GCA_015478945.1 Trachelipus rathkii
GAAGACAACATAAGTGGTTCTAATAGAATAGACGTTGTTTTCTCGACGTGTGACAATATTAAAAGCCTTGATGTACGCAACTATTGGAAACCCATCGATGGCGCGACCTTCTGGCGTACATGTATAGGTTTCACAGTTCGAACATCTGAAAATATTATTTGATTAAAATAAAAAACGAATTAACATCACATCTTAACGATGTTGATATACTTGAAGACATAATAAATATAGCAATGGATGTAATCTATGATATTTAATCGAACATGTGGTTTCCGTATATATGCAAGTATAACAGAATGACTTTTATACTATCAGCTTGCAACAGTTTACTTCTCTCTTGGAACAAGATAATGAGTGTTGTTGAACCAAAATATGCAGAAAAATGGTTTAGTGCTGCGGAACGCATTTATACTTACATCCTTTCAAAGGGTGTTGAATCTCTAGAGAGATATATAGAACTTACCCAGTTTATGTTGAATCCTATGTCCCCTGCTTAGATGAATTAATATATTTAAAATAAACTTATATGTTTTTATGTATTTATATAACGCTCTTTTCAATGAAAAATATGTTATAAAAATTAAAACTTGTTTTACTTCGCTTATGTTCGCTTTAATTGACCTCTTTTACTGTTGATAGTTGGGATTTTTGTAAATGTTTATCAGTTTAAATTCTTGTTAAGCTGTGTAAAGGCTTGTCGTAAATAATCTTATTTTAGTTCTGATCATGCTAACGGTGTCTTTCTTAATGTGAAAACTTTGTTACGTTAGATACTTTCGTTGGTACTTGTATGATAATTAGCATAGTTATGTGTAATTTTTGCTAATGTTACTGTGTATTGTAAGATATATTCGTTTTATGTTAGAGACATGAGCTTGACCAAGTGTAATAAGTTACGTTTTTGGATGTTAATGTCTAGTTTACTTTACTGTAGTTAAGGCAGGGGCGTAGCCGGGGGGCTGAGGGGCTGACCCCCCGAAATTATCGACTGCAATTTTTTTCAGCAGAAAACAAACCGAATATATATATATATATAATATAAATATATATATTATATATATTATTATATAATATTATATATATAATATATTATATATATATATATTATATATTATATAATAGGTCGAGTGTCTAAGCTGACATCATGTACTTTTGAAGGTAGCAACCTACAGTAAAACAATGCAGATTTGGAATCTGCGGAATTTAAGGAGGGGGTTTTTTAATTTCTTATTTTTTATTTTTTTTTTTTTTTTTTTTATTCTTCGGAAATAAACGAGCCATAATTTTCTCTAAGCAATTGACGATATTTTTATCATTTAAATTAAGTAGCCAGGCAATGCTCAGCCTACGACTGAAAAACGAATAAATGTGAAGCAACATATCTTCATTATTATAGTATTTTTATATATTTAGATTGTTATTTCATTATTATTTGATTTTTTATATTTCAAAATATTTGTAAAAAAAATATTCCAAAAGAAAATCGATTTATAAACTTTTTAGAAGAGATTAAAAATTAATTTAGAAGAAGAAATTAAATTTGGAAACGTATGTTAAGAGGTAAAAAAATTTTTTTTTTTTTAATTAAAGTAAAAGGATATTGTAAAGGTAATAATTTTTTTTTTTTTTTTTTTAACTAAAGGAATACCATGGTAAACCGCAAAGATGGCATGAGTGGGGTCTTATCGGCCTCCGTGGACGACGGGGGGGACTCGTCCCCCTCGTCGCGTCGGTCTGCGAGCCCTAAATTGGATATAAAACAGAAAATTTCTAAAATTTTTGATAAACGCAAAAAAAAAAAAAAAAAAAAAAAAAACAAAAAAAAAAAAAAATTAAAAACCACTCCTAAAATTTTTACGGTGATCGGCAAATATGTAATTTGGTTTTACTGTAGGTGCTGCCGTTTTCGAGTTACATGATGTCAGCTTTAGACCGTCTTACATAATATATATATATATATAATATATATATATATATATATATATTATATTATATATATATATATCTATATATATATATCATATATATATATATATATATATATATATATATATTATATATAATATATTATATATATATATATTATATATATATATATATATATATATATTATATATAATATATTAAATATATATATATATATATATATATATAATATATTATTTATATATATATATATATATATAATATTATATATATATATATATATATATATATATATATATAATATATATATATATATATATATATATATATATTATTATATATATTATATATATATATTGTTTGCTAATTGTTTAAATCTATGTCTCTCAGACTTCTAAAATTCAGGCAATTCGAAAAGTCTTAGGATTCATCTTTGAAATATGCACTTTTTTTCGATCGAGTCCGAAGCGCACAAAACTCTGGAAGATATAATAAAAGATGATTTCTCTAGCAACCAAAATAACAAGAGGATAGAAAGATGTGCGAGACCAGATGGTGTGAGCGGCATGAAGCGGATTTTCATTTACAAAGCAAGAGATTCTTTGAGCAATACTTTGCGTCATTGGAAGAAATAAAAAAATGGCCTGGTGAATTATCACAGAAAGTTACTTCGTTGTTAAATTCAATCAGTAATTTTGAATTTTATAATAACATTATACGTTTCTTAAGTAAAATCTTCTTGGAATAAAGAACTACACCTTGTCAAAAACAGTTACAGAGTGTCTTTTGGACTTGTCAGTCGCAATAAAATTAGTAAAAGACATTGTTCAAACTTCTTGAAAAAGATAAGCCAAAATGCGACACAAAGTTTAAAACAATATTTTAACACAAGCTAAAAATGTATGCGACAGCTAGGTATTGAAATAACAATTCCAAGAACTACGAAGTTCCAGAAACATCGTTGCAATTTTATTCCGTTTATTGATGATCTGATTTCTTCGTTGACTGATCGATTCCTCTCGCATGAAACCACTATCATTTACTTCAGTATATTTTACCAGAAAAGTGCAATGTACCTTATAAGCATATTGAAAAAAAGCATTTTCTTTTATAAAGACGACTTCCAGACCTCACGAGGATAGCACTAAAAGGAGAAGTGGTGTTCTGGCAGCGTAAATGTCTTGTTAGAAAATAAAAAAAACAAACACTGCGATCGTGCTTTAGCTAAGTGTTGACAAGATGGAAGGTTTCCTACATTGCTATCTCCTGAATATCTTAGAAGTATTGCCTGTATCCACCGCAAACAGTAGAAAACCTTTTTCGAATTATAGGAGTCTGAAAAGTAATTTACGGGAATAGTGTTGGGAGGATCGGGCATTCAGGTCTTGCTTTAAACTGTCAATCAGCAAGATCTCAGCACGAAGTCAGCAATGAAAAATATTTTGATCACTCAGTCAAAAGCAAGGCAACTGAATTGACCTTATAAAAGGACGGTAAAGTCTTATGAGAATTTTATATATATATATATATATATTATATATGATATATATAATATATATATATATATATATATAAATTATATATATATATATATATAATAACGCTCATATTATATTATATATATATATAATTATATTTATATATATATAATATATATATATATTTTATTACTATATATATATATATATATATATATATATATATATATATATATATATATATATATATATATATTATATATATATATATATATCCAGCGTTTACATTAGCCGTCATATGTATCTTAAAAACTATTAATGCTACAGTAAACGGAATACATTGGTGAATGCTGGTCAGATTCTTAAGTAAGGAAATGTAAAAAAAGAAAAAAAAAAAAAAAAAGAAAAAATTATAATCTCAAAAACTACAATAGCTACAGCGAATAGGAATACATTTTTGGAATCCTGGGAACATTTTACATAGGAATGCTTTATACGGCACACTAGGGGGTCGAGCCGACGGGGAACACAGGGGGGGACTTTTCATACCCCGTAGGGGAGGGGGCGGAGGAACCCCCGCGACACCCAAATAAAAGCGGGGGTTCGAGACGCCTCCGGAGGGGGGGAATTAGTCTTACCCCGTAGTTCCCCGAAGGCCGAGAGACCCCGCCTCCTGCCATCAGTGCGGTATACCCTTGGGGTATTCTTTAGTTAAAAAAAAAGCAAAATTTAATAGAAAGTCTATTTATTTTAATGAAAGATCTATTATTTTATAGAGAAACCAATAAAAGGTCTTAAATGAGGCTTCTTATCATATTACTTATATTATTACAATTAATTTTTTATTTTTTTCTATTTTTTTTACATTTCTTATGTGAAATTTTACCAAGGATTACAAAAATGTATTCCATATTCGACTGTAGCTTATTTGTAGTTTTTGAGTATATTTTTTTTTTTTTTTTTTTTTCTTTTTTTTTTTTTTTTTTTTACATTTTCCGTTACTAATTTTCATACGCTGCACCAATGTATTCCTTTTTACTGTAGCATTAATAGTTTTTGAGATATATAGAAGGATATACTAAACGCTGACCTATATATATATATATTATATATATATATATATATATTATATTATTATATTTATATATATTATATTATATATATATATATATATATATATATTATATTATATCATATATTATTATATATAATATATATATTTCATATATACTATATATATATACTATTATATAATATATTATATATATATATATTATATATATATATATATATATTATATTATATATATAATATATATATCATATATATATATTATATATATATATATTTTATAATATATATATATATATATATTATATATAATATATATATATTATATATATATATATATATTATATATATATATATATTATATATATATATATATAATATATATATATATTAATTATATTATATTATTATTATATTATATTATCATTATTTATATATTATTATATATATATATAATATATATTATATATATATATATATAATATATATATATATTTTCCTCTCTAGGAAGATTCTTCATCTGTCAGCGCGCAAGCATCTTTTCCAGATCTCTCTTGGCACTATTCCTCTTTATCTTTCAGCATTCTCACATTTTCGGTAGCTGACATTTTTCCAGAGAGTCTTCAACCGATCCGCCATCTCTCTTCGGTCTTGCCTTGCCTTCTGCCTCTGGTGTTATATCCACTTCTTTTGGCATTCTCTCCTCCTCATCTCATCCAGATGTTCAACGATCTCAATTTCCCACATCACTTCAGTCTCATCTTCATCTATTCGTTTTAATTACTTCATTTTTTTATTCTTTCTCTCCTTACTCTTTCCAATCATGTTGCTTAAATACTTCAATCTCCGCGCTTGTATTCTACTCTCCTCTCTTTTCGTTGTTGTCCATGTTTCCGCTCCGTACAACAGCGTCGGAGTCAGTATACTGTTAAAAATCACTTTTTTTAACTTCTATTCCGACGCTTCTAAATCTCTCATTATTGGTATAAAACGCTTTCATAATTCGTATTTTCCATTCTTAGCGTAATTCTCCTCTTCTTCCTTCATGTTAAAAACATCTCCGAGATAATTGTAGGTTATTTATCAGCTTCACCTCATCTCTTCAATCATCATCCTCCATCTCCTCATTTCTAAGGTACTGTTAATATCTCTGTCTTCTTGTACGTTCATCTCATCCTGCTTCCTCAACTCCTCCGCAAACAACTCTACCACCTCTCGAATCGTCTCCGCTCTTCGCTCCAACAGGCAAGTATTGTCGGTATGCATTTATGTCCCTTAACATTCTCAGTCTCTCTTCACTTTTCTTTTACACGTCTAATATAATATAAACAGCAGTGGTGATAAAACACTTCCCTGCTTCACTCCTGTTTTCACCTTAACCATCTATCGTTCTCGACTCAGTTTAAATTACAATGCATTTCTCATACATACTTTCTATTGCCTTTTTTAATCTACCTTTCACACCATAATTCCTCTCCATAGCTTTTTCCTGGCACCGAATCAAATGCCTTATGCAGGTCGATGATAGCTGCGCGACTGCGCAGGATATTCAGCATCTTCTCTGGACCGGCATGGTACAGTGACCGGGTTCGTCGTTTGTCCTCTTCTAATACGCCGTTATTCTTCTCGAGTCTTTGGCTATACTTCTCTCTGCAGGCTGCCTCTCCAATATTCTTTCGTAATTTTGTCAGATGGTTCTCAGTGAAATGCTCTATAATTATTAAAGCTTCCTGCATCTCTATACCTTTATATAATCGGTATTATTATTGCTTCTTGCCGCACTTTAGCGGCACTTTTCCTATCTCCAACCTTGTTCATCAAACTGATGATTCTCCGCTCTCAGTTCTCTCTCTCCACAACTCCACAGCCACATGCATCCTCTCCTGGCAGCTTTACCTTCTTCTCTTTTTTATAGGCCTCCTCATCACTGTCCTGCCACGTTATTCTCGCTTCTCCTCCTCGTCTGATCTTGCAGCTTCTTCCTCTTTGTCCTCTGTATTCTATATTTAGCAGATCTTCATAGTATTCGGTCCATCTATCATTTCTTTCCTTCTGGTCTCACAAGAATCACTTCGTTTCTATCTTTTATATTTCTAGTTACGCTTTTTGGTTTTCTATACGCCTTCGCCATCTTAAAAAGCTTTTTCTTCCCTTCGCCCACATCTCTCGTTATTTCTCCTGCCATTCTCTCTGTCTCCATCTTTTTTGCTCTCCTCTTTATTCTGTCTGCCTCATTCCTTGCATGTACATATTCCTCACTTTCTAATATATATATATATATATATATTATATATATATAAATATATATATATATTATATATATTATATATATTATATATATATATATTATATATATATAATTATATATTATATATATATATATATATATATATATATATATTATATATATATATATATATATATATGTTATATATATATATATATATATATATATAATATATTATATATATATATATATATATATATATATACCTTATATTTATATATATATTTATATATATATCTATATATTATTATATATATATATAATAAATATTTATAATAAATATATATATATATATTATATATATAATATATTATATACATATATATATAATTTAGATATATTTGAAATGTAACACGTTGCAAATTCGCAGCCCCCCCCGAAAAAAATTCCTGGCTAGGGCCTGGTTTAAGGGTGAAACTTTTGTTAACGTTGACTGTTTATTCCTGTTTAAGATGTGATAAGTTTGTCTTTGGGGGTTATATTCATAGTTCAGATGATGCTAAGTAAGCTTTATTTATGTTGATGTTTACGCAGTGTAGGGTAAGATTAACGTTAATATGTTAGAATTATGCTTGAAAAAGTAAGAATAGGTTTACGTTTTGTGTGCCGTGTGTTAGTTACTTTATTGTTGTTAAGTGTGGAACTTTGTAATGTTGCTGCTTATTCTTGCTTAAGTATGTGTTAGGTTTGTCTTTGTACTTTATTTTCTTAGTTCATGTTAGTTTTGTTGCTTTATTGATGAGAGAACCTTATATGTTAGAGTATATTCGTATGGATCAGTATGATAATTAATCATGTTGTGATAAATTTTTGTTTAAATGTTACTGTGGACAGTGGGTCAAAAAAGCGTTTTTTTTTAAAAACGATGAATATGTTAGAGATATGCTTGACAAAGTGTGAATATGATACGTCTTTGGATGTTATGCTTTTTTGGATGTTATGTTATTTACTTTACTGTTGTTAAGTGTAGAACTTTATTAACGTTACCGTTTATTCCTGTTTAAAGATGTGTAGGTTTGTCGTTGTGAGTTATATTCACAGTTCAGATGATGCTAAGTAAGTTTTTATTAATGTGAAACTTTGTTACGGTTGACATATATTGATTGATGTTTTGTATAAAGAACTTGTTTTATGTTATGTTTTCCAAAATGATACTCAAATGTGAGCTTAATCAATAGATAATTGATCAACAGATGGTAGGAGGGAGGTTTGGATGCTTGGTGATGGTGGTTTTGTTTAGTGGATTTACTGTTAATGGTATGTAAACAACGTAAATTTTGTAAGTTATAAACAAAAAGAATAAGAATTTTTATTTATTTATTTATATTATTTATTTATTTTTATTTTTAATTTTTTTCTTGATGGTCTGAAACATTATTTTCGAACTCTTACAGACCCAAATAACTATAATAGGCCACCAACATTGGTTCATTAACAACTAATATTTTAATAACTCGGCCCGCACTGAGCCAGCACCGGTGCGGCTGTACTCTATCTCTGAGTCAGACTTCCTTCTTCATTCTTTTCCTTTTTATTCTTCTTCTCATCTTTCATTCCTCTTCGGTCTCTTGTTTTGCACTTGTGCTCTTTTTCAGTCGGGACCGCCGCTTAATGGGGGGTCTAGAACCTACGACTTATAACATCATATTCGAACTCTACGACCTCGATAACCATTTATAAACACACCAACATTGTTGTTATAAACGAATGTTTATTAACTCGGCACCGCAAGTGGCTCCAGCACCGTGCTAGTATTTCTCTGAATCCTTCTCAGCTCATCTCCTTTCATTTCTCTTCCTTCCTCCTTTCCTCATTCCTATTTCTTCCTTTTTCTTCTTCTCTGTTTCTGGCATTCCATGCATTATTTCTTCTATTTTCAAACGGGGGACGCCTCCGGTGGAGTTCTGGATCGAGCGAATCACTCCACTCGTCTCTGACTCGACATCCTCCAGCTTTCTCTGAGTTTCACAGCTTTATACGATCATTTTAATTTTTTGTGGGGGCGCTCCCCCCTTACGGGGGGATGCAGAGTGACGTAATCTCGTCTCCGACGAGATTGCGTCATCATATAGCTCACATCCAAATTTTAGCCCGATACGTTAAGCCTAACATGGTTTTCATGACGAATTTGACCTTGGCGCTAAGGGGCAACCTTAGGGGTGACCTACGGTCACCAAAACTTGCGTGGGATCAGTTTATCACCTTCATAGAACATATACCAAGTTTGAAAGCGATACGTTAACTCTAACCCATGTAGATATATATCGGACTCAGAACCGGATGCGAAGAAGAAACCTCGGCGGAATCCGAAGTCGGAGTGCGTAAAAAACGATCCCTTACAGGGATCGTTTTTCGACTCAGATTCGATTTCCTTCGGAAATCGAATCTTCGACGTAATAATAATAATATAGGGGGCAGCGTCCCCCCTTACGGGGGGACGCAGGGGTACGTAATCTCGTCTACGACGAGATTACGTCATCACGCTCGAATGGGAACCATTAGGCCTAATCTTCGCTCGCTCGGAAGCAGCAACAAGGGCGTAAACGCGGTCCCGCGTAGCGGTACGCTCTCGGCGGGTGACCCTTATATACATTCTACACGATTGAAATTTACACGGATTCGAGCTTATCCCATATATGATTATATTCCAGTTTAACCTATATTCTTATACTTTTTGAGAAAAAGCTAGTCGAGGTGCTTCAGAATGATATTCACTTTTTCAGATGACATTGGAAAACCTGTTTTAGGGTAAATGAATGTCTCCCTTTCTCGAAAAAGCATCACTTGACTCTAAAAAACAAAAGTACAAAAACAACAACAAAATTATATATATAGTATATATATATATATTATATATATATATATAATATATATATATATTAATATTATTATATATATATATATTATATATATATATATATATATATATTATATTACTATTATTATAATATATATATATATATTATATATTATATATATATATATATATTAGATATATATATATAATATATATAGTATATGAATGATTTATTTTTTATATGTATTTTTATGATTTAAATAATATAATAATAATAATAATTAATAATAATAATAATAATAATAATAATAAATAATAATATAATAAATAAAAATAATAATAATAATAATAATAATAATAATAATAATAATAATAATAATAATAATAATAATAATAATAATAATAATAATAATAATAATAATAATAATAATAATAATAATAATAATAATAATAATATATAAAATATAATAATATAATAATATAATAATAATATAATAATAATAATAATATAATAATAATAATAATAATATAATATAATAAATAATAATAATAATATAATATCTATTAATAATAATATATAATATAATAATAATAAATAATTTAACCAGATAACGATAACCCTAACCCATGTAGATATATATATATATATCGAACTCGGAACCGGATGCGAAGAAGAAACCGCGGCGGAAATAATACCAAAAATAATAATAATAATACCGGACCCCGCGGCGTCGTTGCGGTGATGCGGACCCAGAGCCGAAGGCGGAGCCAGAACCGGAGCCGGAATCGCGCCCGGAACCGGATGCGGCGCAGGAATCGGAGCTGCTGCTGCTGCAGAACCAACGCTAAAGACACGAAACAAAGGGAATGAATGCAGTGTCGCATGCTGAATCGGGCTGGAAAATTGAAATCGAACGCAAAGCAAGGCGCTGACGCAGGAGGAGATGTAGAAGGTGACGAAGGATACGTAGAAGGGGTATTAAAACAACTCAGAAGTAATAATAATAATAATAATAATAATAATAATAATAATAATAATAATAATAATAATAATAATAATAATAATAATAATAATAATAATAATAATATGACAGGGTGTATGTGTGCGCTCTCGCGCACTGACGTAATCTCGTCTGCGACGAGATTACGTCATCACGCTCGAGCCTAACTCTCGTTAGGCTTAATTTCCGTCGCTCAGATCAAGCAACAAAGGCGTAAGCGCAATATCGGCGTCCACCCTCGGGGGTAACCCCTCTATAACATCTACAGAACTTGACAATTTAGCACGGATTGAGCTTATTCCATACATAGATTATATTCAAGTTTCAGACTCTATAACTCTATTCCTTCATATACGAAAAGGGTGGTAGAGGCGCGGACGTTCTGATCACTACTATATATATATATATATATATATATATATATATATATATATATATATATTATATATATATAATATAGTATATATATAGCTTATATAAAATCTTTTTTATTCATATATATATATATATATATTCGATATGTAAATGTATGTGATATACTATATATTATATTATATATGTCAACTTATAATATTTTCATGTTTAAGCATGTGTATTCTTAAGCTTCCTTTGCGATTACACTCATAGCCACACTCAGAACATTTAAATAATTTTATTTTTTTTCTCCCTTTTAAGGGGTTATTAGAAGATCTATAGGTCTTTAGATCTTAGGTGTCCGTGGTCAAACCTTGACCATAAGGACATTCCAAAAAGATTTTTTACCCAAATCCCAACACAAGTCGCAAGATTGCAATGCTCTTTCGTACAACCATTAAGCTCAGTTCCAGTGTGTTGACAGATACTGGGAGCTTCTCCAGATGTTTTATAAGACTCTTCTTTATTACACCCAGCGTTCCAACTACTATGGGAATCACCACGATGTCATTGGTGTTCCACATTCTTCTGATTTCGTGTTTGAGTCTTTGATATTTTATTTCCTTTTCCCTTTCATATGCCACCACGTTATTATCATTTGGGACTCCCACTTCTATTATGTAGCACTTTTGATCTCTTTTGTCCTTGACTACGATGTCCGGTCTATTATGGGCGACTGCTACATCCGTTGGGATGACAGAATCATAGAGTAGCAGCACCTCTTCAATCTTTCTTCCATTTTGGGGAATTGTGTTTCCAGTAGTTGACAGCTTCTGTTCCTGATATTATCTTTTGGCAACAATTTAAAAATGGATAACATTGCAGATTGGGTTATGCCTTTCAAGTGGTATGATGTCTGTTTAGGCAGAGTCTGACATGACTGCAGAAATGTGAAGGGACAGATTCGTGTCTTGTTCGCATATTCGACATTTGGTCGCTGATTGTTCTCTTTTCTATGTGCTTTCGATGCATCTTGGTTTGGTTGTTCTGTCTTGAGCAGGCTATAATCACTCTTCCTCTTGCTGCTTGCAATTCGTCCTCGTCGTGAGTATCTCCACTGACTTTTCCTTATCTATATAACTTTCATCTATTATATATGTGAACTTATTATGCTTTGTATTCTTATATTTTTATATATATATTATATATATATAATATATATATTATTATATTTATTATATATAATGCGTGTGTGTGTGTGTGTGTGTGTGTGTGTGTGTGTGTGGTGTGTGTGTGTGTATGTGCAATATATTAAATGTTATATTGAATGTAATAGTTAATAAATAAAATTATCATTTAAATGAATTGACTATTTTCATTTTCCCTTCAGAAGATGAAAGTAAATAAGATTTTAATAAAGTAAAGCTGTTTTAATAAAGTTTATTTCAATTGAAATTGCAGCTTTGTGCATTTTGTATAATGATGAAAACTCATCAACTCCCACTGCTTTTATTACATTACAATTGTATATATATATATATATACTATATATATATATATATTATATAATATATATATTAATTATA
>JABUQX010005754.1:17500-25000 GCA_015478945.1 Trachelipus rathkii
GATAATCTGTGATTTTTAGGAATTGTTCTAACCCCCAATCGATCTGAACCGTAACACACTCTTAGAGACAGGTTAATCGATTGGGTTGGTCGTTGTCACCGCGCATCTAAACGGCGATATAGTGTTTTTACCCTTGAACTACACGTAACATCGAGACGTGGACATGAGCGAGTGCGTATTTTCACCTGGTCAAGCCATGTCTCTAATCATAAAATGTGTATCTTACAATGGACACGTCAACGATTTAGCGAAAAATTTACCATAACATCCGGGCGCTAATTCGAGTTATCGAGCAATTACAAGAGAGAGGTATGTACACGTAACAAGTTTTCACATTGAAGAAGGCCACCGTAACATGTAGAATAGATTATGTTATGCTTATATATTTCTCGCTGTGTTTAGTTGGGATACAATCACTGACGACACTATAGAGGCGATAGTAATAACTGACAAAACCGATTAACAAAGTCACAACTTAATCACAGTAAAAGAGTCAATAAAGTTCGAACATTAGATCGGTTAAGTTACAGTCTCTTCACTTGTTTGTATGAACATTATAATCAGTTGTTCTATAATTGGAATTAAGTGCGTTATTAAAATCATCATAAAAACATATAAATAGCTCGGATAAAAAATATAACCAAGTTTTAAAATTTTAAATATATTAATCATACTGATGCAGTGAACATAGGGATTTCTGCGGGCCATGGCTGCTGGTCTAGCAGCGTTTTTGACAGCCTCTAATAAATGATCTCTGCTAAGATTGCACACCTCGTTTTTGAAAGGAATGTAAGGTATAGGTGTTCTTCAGCTATCTTATATATGGCACACTCATGGTTTTGTTTTCGGTGTAATTGTGACGTTTATTCATCGTGCATCATTCTCTTAGTGCGTTGATTCTGTGCTCATTCTCTTAAGGGAAGTAGCGTTTTCTGTTTCTAATGTGTATGTGCTGTTAGTAACTTGCTCACTCGCGTAGTTATTGTGTGATCTTTGAAATTATACGGGAAAGCCCGATTACTGTTTGGTGTTAAATGTCATAGAGGTTCCATGTGCTTCATATGTTTCGATTAGATGTGCTGCTTCCAGATATGTTTTACATTATCGCGTGTGTCAGTCAACAGTTCTGAGTGCTGAGACTCGTTACGTCGCCTTGGTGCTTTTTATCTTGTTAGTGCCTGTGTAGATATAGGATGTTCGAACTGTGAAACCTAATACATGTGCGGATAGATAAATTGTCATGAATCAGCTCGGCCTTTCAATAGTTTTGCGAGTGGAACGCGCGCTTCTGTACATACATATTCTCGCGTCGAAGTCATGAGAACACGCAGGTAGCGTTCTGATTTCACTACTTCATTGTACTCCGAGCAGCTGTACTCTACTGTTCTGATAGGACGCTGACTGTGTCGCTCGACTCACTCATCTTTTTTGGATATACCTTTTCCTTTTACTGAGTTCCAGCAACCGATGGTCGATAATCTTGATGAATCCGCTCAGCACAACGAATAAGTCACTCTCTACTTTCTTTGTACAGCGCATATTCCAGCTATTTAGACGATGTCTCGCGTACGTGTATGTCCGTGATCGAGCTTCCGACGTTAATTGTGTAGAGCATCGTATTGTGTGTGCAGAGATAGCTACTTACAGCGTGCGCTTGTCTAAGGTGACACGGCATTCCGAGTTCTGAAATCGGCGCTTATATTGATGTGGGAGAGACAATCGTACATTGTACAGCGAAATGTCCTACTGAAGGAAACTCGTATCTATTATATATCTTATATCACTGAAGTTCGGTCTCTCCTTGTCAATCCAATCAGAAGAAAGTAAACAAGCATAAATGACGAACGGGAACATAGGCAGTTCAAAAGGGGTTGTATTCTCTATGATCACTCACTTATTAACACCACAGGAGCGGAGCAAAGAGCGTATATTCTATATCAACAAACAAATAACTATCGAAAGGAGATACAACACGGAAGCAGGACGAAACAGCTATATCTTATATATATAATTATATATATTTATTATTTATCAAGGTGTTTATGAGTTCTGTGAGTGAGTAGGCCAGAACTTAGTGCTTAACTACTATGCGTTATACCGCGGTTGAGCACTTCAGGTTTTTCACTTAATAGCAACGCTAACTTATGCAGCGATGTGAACTAGCGAGTGAACAGTACTTACGTGAGAGTGTATAGTGAGCAGCGTCTACGCACTACCAACTTCATACTACTACGTTACAAAGTTCCATACTTAACAACACTAAAGTAGCTAGTACGAGTTAACAATCACCTATGTACATTCTTTCAACACTATGCTATACATATATTGTATATCTTATTCTCACTCTATTTTATGCTTCTGCGTGAGATTGATCTACACGCGTATTTATTTGAGTTAGTCTTTCCGGCGTGTATATTAACTATATCTATATATATGCAGCTTAATATCTGTATATGTGCTACTACGGCGTCACAATTCAAACCGAGTAATGCTTGTTATATTATTAAACGGTGAAGATCACCTATTAATATAGGTAGACTCAACGCACAAATACTGTACAATGACACACTATATTAACACGTTGAGCGAGCGTGATATTTTTCATTATATATATATTTTATGTTCCATTAACCAGTGAGAGGCTACTACATCATAATATTATTGAGATATCATCAAACTTTCATATAAGTTCTTTATATACTTGATCTCTTACTAGGTGGAGACTATGAGGTTAGCTTGGAGCCATCACACAGTGTGTGAGTGAGTAATAGAGAGGCTCACTGTCAAAGTGTCAGACGAGCGCGTGAGACTGAGAGAATGGTGAAGTGTGAGCGAGCTCGAGAGCGTGCGAGGAGAGCTGACATATCACGCGCTCATGCACTACTATGCGCTATACGCCAGGCGCGTGGAAGATGTTCTAGGTGAGCGCAAACGCGTACACGTTTCTACACGTCAGTCACAACATCAAACGCTAGTCATCCTCTGCGCGCGAGTAGTAACAAGCTTCTACTATGGATGAGTAGTGTCAACATTTTAAAAAAGTTACCAATCTGGTGGAGAGGAGTCGCGTGCGTTTTAAGCTACTATATTTTAGCGAGCATGCGCATCATCAGATTTTTCGAGTATAACATCATTTTGAACTGTATGAACTTCCTGACACGCTCAGCACATTGCGAGAATTGCGTGTGTGGCGAGACACACTCAACATGTGTCATTGCGAAGAAGAGTGCGTGAGAAGCGCACGTTCTCTAACAGTGATGTCGAGGTGTGGATCAACGTAATACTCTTATCTATGACCTCATCATTTTCTAAGTATAATACTAATTCTACAACGTCATACTGTGAGCGTGTGCACAGTACACGCTACTTACCTTACGAATAAACAGTCTTTGCAATAGCCAAGGAGTATCTAAAGCAACACATCTCCCCGAAGAGTAAAAGATCACCCGAATTGGGATTGCGCTACATTTTGCTCTGGATAGAGGTTGAAGATCTGAGAGAGTTCGATAGTCTCTGGGCCGCCGAAGGCGGTGTGAAACGTGCGTGTCGTATTTACCTGCTGTCTCGTCCTCGTCATAGTGCGAGCCGGTGAGCGTATGGCTCTTCAGCATAAGTTTCTTCTCCGATCCCTCCCTTTCAGAAAAAAGTATAGCCTCTCTAGTTGGCAATTTAACTGAACGTAGCATTTGTGGGTCTATATTAAGGGTATGCATATTTCAGAGTCGATTTGGAGTAGGCGCTTGTCGTCGTATTAGCACTGTAAGCACTACTTGGAGATCACCCCAGAGAGATGCATGAAGACCCATTCTCGGGTTACCGTGACGGGGGTCGCTCCAGTGCTGGTAATGGGCTCAGTAAGCCGTCTTTGTGCTCGTCGTGCCTTATGTAACCACCCCTTTTTACACCCCCTTCAGGGTACCCGAGATGGGTCTTCATGCATCTCTCTGGGGTGATCTCCAAGTAGTGCTTACAGTGCTTACAGCGCTATCAAATCGACTCTGTATGATACCCTTCTACCAAATCTATCAGTTTTGAACTGATATTTTTTCTGAAAGGGGGGCAGAGATGGGCTGAGGCCTTACCCCTCCTTCGGTGAGGTAATGCCCACTTACACCCCTTCGGGGTGATCCCCTCTCTCAGGATTCACACCCTTTCGATGTACGCAATCCCTGGGTTTTTCTCTCGGGAAGATGGTGTTGCTTTAGGTCTCTTGGCTATTGAAAGAAATGTTTATTCGTAATTAGGTACGTTATGTTAAGTATTACTATGACTGTGTAAAATTAACACACTGATTTACTAGAGAAATGATGAGTTTTGGAATATTTCTGTGTTAACTGACGATGATGTGTTAGAAACGTGGGCCTTGGTTAAGATTTTGTTGAGTAATGTTAGGTTTGCCCAAGAATTTTGCTAATGTCTACGTTTATTCATAGTTCAAAATGATGTTATACTCGAAATGAGTGATACTTTGATGATGATAGTGTCAATTCATAGTTCAAGATGCCGGTATCTTTGATAGATTGGTAACTTTTTTAAGGGAATTTGTTAGATGATACGTCTTTTCCTGTTGTTGATATGCGGCGAAAGTGGGAACATATCGTGTATTGTATGATCTGTTAGCTACTTTACCTTTGGTAAGTAGGGAATTTTCAGGATGTTAGCTGATTATTCATGCGCTAGGTATGTTAGGTTTGCATTTGTACATTATATTCTTAGTTCAGGTTGTGACATGTTAGCTTTATTGATGCTAAAACTTTGTTGCGTAAGCTTATATTCATGGGTCGGGTCAGTATATAAAGAACTTATTAAAAAGTATGAATAGGTTACGTTTTGTATGCAATGCTAGTTACTTTACTGGTGTTAAGTGGGGAACTTTGTTAATGTTAGCTGTTTATTAGTGCGTAAGTTGTGTTAGGTTTGTCATTGTACATTATTTTCTTAGTTCATATGATGCTATGTTAGGTTTATTATTGTGAAAACATTGTAATGTTAGCCTATATTCGCAGGTTAGTATATAAAGAACTCGTTTGTTTTTATTTATTTTTTTTATTTTTTGTGTTATGTTTATCCGAAAATGGATACTCGAAATGCTACGTAAATCAATAGTGTTAATGTAAAATTAACAATGATATGTTAGAGATATGTTTGAAAAAAGTGTGAATAGGTTACGTTTTGTACGCTGTACTAGCTACTTTAGTGTTGTTAAGTATGGAACTTTGTTAACGTTAGTAGTTTATTCGGGGGTGAGGGGCGTTAGGTTTTGTCATTGCTCCTTATATTCTTAGTTCTGGTAATGCTATGTTAGCTTTATTAATGTGAAAACAATGTTACGTTAGCATATATTCGTAGGTTGGTATATAAAGAACTTATTTTTGTACTATGTTATTGTTGTTGTTGTTGCTGTTGTTGTTGTTGTTGTTGTTGTTGTTGTTGTTGTTGTTGTTGTTGTTGTTGTTGTTGTTGTTGTTGTTGTTGTTGTTGTTGTTGTTGTTGTTGTTGTTGTTGTTGTTGTTGTTGATGTCTAACGAGAATATATACCCCTTTTGAACTGCTATGGTTCGTTCGTGCATTGTATTCTTGTTTACTTTCTTCTGATTGGTTGAAAGAAAGAATCTCATTACCTATAAGGGTTGTTTACGCATACGATTTCCTTCAGTAGGACATTTTTTCGCTGTACTGGTACGATGTCATCTCCCCACATCTCTACACCTGTTGTTGATATCTTCACAAGGAGCTTCGTTATTCCCAGCAATGTGTCATTTATATTTAATCGTCAACCGGATGGATACCGATACATTGCTTGTATTCCTACCAAAGGATCAAATAATAGACCTTTATTCGTTTGTGCTGAGGGATTCATCAAGATTATCGACATCGCTGCTGCATGGCTAGAGGATAAGGGTATGTTATCCAATGGTTCGATGAGTAGTGAAATATCTATCAGAGGTGACAGTGTGAGAGGTCATAATAGAATAGACGCTGCGTTCTCATCATGTGACGGTATTAAAACCCTTGATGTTCGCAACTATTGGAAACCCATCGATTGTGTGACCTTCTATCGCACATGTATAGGTTTCACAGTTCGAACATCTGAAAATATTACAGCATTGCTTAAAATAAAAAACGAATTAACATCACATCTTAACGATGTTGACATACTTGAGGACTTAATACATATAGCACATGGTGTAATCTATGACATTTACACCGAAACATATGGTTTCCCGTATAATACAGTATACAGGAGTGCGTTAATAACTATCAGTTTGGAAAAGTTTACTTCTCTCTTGTATGAGAGAATGAGTGCTGCTGAATCAAAATATACCGAAAAATGGTTTAGTGTTGCTGAAGGCCTTTATACTTACATCCTTTCAAAGGGTGTTGAATCTTTAGAGAGATATATAGGGCTTACCCAACTTGAATCCTATGTTCACTGATCAGATGAATTAATATATTTAAAATAAACTTATATTTTTATGTATTTATATGTTTTTATGTATTTATATAACGCTTTTTCAATGAAAATTATATGTTATAAAATACGAAAACTTGTTTTACTTACCGCTTATGTTCGCTTTATTGACTCTTTTACTGTTGATAAGTTGGGACTTTTGTTAATGTTGTCAGTTTATTCTTGCTTAAGATGTGTCAGGCTTGTCGTAATATACTATATTCTTAGTTCTGATCATGTTACGGTGGCTTTCTTAATGTGAAAACTTTGTTACGTTAGCATACTTTCGTTGGTCTGTATGATAATTACGCATAGTTATGGTAAATTTTTGCTAAATGTTACTGTGTCATTGTAAGATTAACATTGTTATGTTAGAGACATGCTTGACCAAGTGTGAATAAGTTACGTTTTTGGATGTTATGTTAGTTACTTTACTGTAGTTAAGGGTGAAACTTTGTTAACGTTGACTGTTTATTCCTGTTTAAGATGTGTTAGGTTTGTCGTTGGGGGTTATATTCATAGTTCAGATGATGCTAAGTAAGCTTTATTAATGTGATGTTACAGTGTCAGGGTAAGGTTAACGTTAATATGATAGAGATATGCTTGAAAAAGTAAGAATAGGTTACGTTTTGTGTGCCATGTTAGTTACTTTACTGTTGTTAAGTGGGGAACTTTGTTAATGTTGACTGCTTATTCTTGCTTAAGATGTGTTTAGGTTTTTCTTTGTACATTATTTTCTTAGTTCAGATTATGTTATGTTAGCTTTATTGAAGTGAAAACCTTTTATGTTAGAGTATATTCGTTGATTAGTATGATAATTAATCAATGTTGTGATAAATTTTTGTTAAATGTTACTGTGACAGTGTAAGGTTAACGATAATATGTCAGAGATATGCTTGACAAATGTGAATAGGATACGTCTTTGGATGTTATGCTAGTTACTTTACTTGTTGTTAACGTGTAGAACTTTGTTAACGGTTTAAACCGTTTTATTCCTGTTTTAAGATTGGTTGTCAGGTTTTGTCGTTGTGAGTTATATTCACAGTTCA
>JABUQX010005755.1:0-12500 GCA_015478945.1 Trachelipus rathkii
AGAAGAGATCATGGTCATGAAATATATATATATATATATAATATAAGTATATATTACTATATATATATATATATATATATATATATATATATTTATATATAATATATATATTATATTATTAATATATTAAAATTAATATATAATATATATATTTACATATACATAACCGCAATTAATAAGTTTGTAAACAAGAACAATAGAATGCGGAAATATAAAGAAAACTGCTTTATATTGGATCGAACCGCATGTTACGACAAGACATATACTTGATGCATCTACACTCGAGCCATCTCTAACCCAAAAAAGTTAGATTCCAAGAACACGCCGAAGAAGCTCAGACGTAAAGCGACATCACCAGGCATTTAACCCTGTCATTCCACCGTATCACTAATATTCTAAATTAATTTAACAAATATAATTAATTCGGTTAGCATGTAAATAATTTTTAACATATGTGAACGGCGGAAAGGAAGGGTGAACCTGGTGATGTCGCCTTGACGGAGCTCGTCGCTTAAAGCCTGTTCTGATGTTTTGCTAATTTTTTGTGATTAGAGGATGTTCAGTGGTAGAGCTCGAAGTATATCGTTCTACAGTCCGCAATATGAGGTGTTCGATCCCAGATAAGTATGTTTTCTTTATCCTTTCCAATTATTGTTCTTTGGTTATACTATAATTATATTATATATTTGAAGATACTATATAATAATATATATATAATATAATACTATATGAGAGAGAGAGAGAGAGAGATAGAGGAGAGAAAAATTGCAAAAGAGAAAGAGAAGCCCACAGAGAAGCGGCCACAATGAATTGAATATTCAACTCCATGGGTGGGTCCTGGCTCATATTTATTTTAAATACGTCACAAAAGAACATTTGGATGGCGGAATGAATACTCAGTTCATATGCTATATAAGAACTACAAGGATTCCTTTGTGTATATATATATATATATATATATATATATATATATTATATATATATATATATAATATATATATATATATTATATATATATT
Source organism: Trachelipus rathkii (assembly GCA_015478945.1). Classification (NCBI taxonomy): domain Eukaryota; kingdom Metazoa; phylum Arthropoda; class Malacostraca; order Isopoda; family Trachelipodidae; genus Trachelipus; species Trachelipus rathkii. Next base: position 1,020 of record JABUQX010005755.1, read on the forward strand.
ATTATATACTCATAATAAAACACTTTTTCTGATATGTCATTGCTAATGAGGTGAATTGCATACACATTAACAGCAGGATTATGCAGTTTATTCTCCTTAGAACAGTATAAAGTAGCACATGTTTGTTAGCTCTCAAAATCTATTAAAAATCAGATATCCAATTTTAGTGACCACCCCCGCAGATGTTCAATATTGGTGACCTTCCCCCCCACAGATATCCAATATTAGTGACCTTAGCCGACCTAGAAGATTCCCGGAGCAGTTATTGCTTTATTGTTTTACTTTAAATATGTAAAGGTGTAGTGTGTACTAAGTGTAGTGTATACCAAGTGTAGTGTGTATCAAAATCGGCCAACAAACATTGAAATACTTAATACTTTAAGATAATACCCCATTTTTTGAAACACGTAAATTTGCATTTTTAAATTATTAATATTACTTAATATTACTTAATATAACTTAATATAACTACTTAATATAATTACTTAATATAACTTAATAACTTCGGAGAGGCGAGGATTGTCTATCCAATTTCATAATGTAACTGGTAAACTAAATCACTTAATTAAAGATTTCATGCACGCTTGTTGTTGGCTTGGCCGACGCACCAGGTGCGGTGCGGTGCGGTGCGGTACACAATTCCGGTACCCCACTGCGGTGCGATTTTTAAAAATATAACGGTGAGGTTCAGTGCGGAGCGCGATGCGTATTGAAATATAGAGGTGCGATGCGACAAAAATAACTTTTGGCGCGGTGCGTGGTGCGCTTGCTCCGGTGCGGTGCGTGGTACGCCTACTCCGGTACGGTGCGGTAAGCCGCTCAAAATTTCGGTGCACGGCAACTAGTGTGTTGTTAATAATCGCCCCCATCAATAACACTCTGTTGACAGATCATTTGATGTACAAATTATTTGAATAAAATAATTATAATTTAAATTTCATAGATTATTTTATAATTAAAGCAACATTTCAAATTACAAGAATAAATTATTCAAAGCACTTATAAATACTAATCAAACCTAAACTTTTTATAAATTATATTTAATATTTCCAGTAAAAATTTAATATCATAGTTTAAAATTATATAGAAGCTTCTTATAATATTATGATCATACTATATATTTATATATAAAAGTTTAAATATATAAAACATATATATATATATATATATATATATATATATATAGTATATATATATATTATATATAGTATATATATATATATATAATATATATATATCATATATATATAATATATATATATATATATATATATATAATAATATAATATAATATATAAATATATATTATATATAATATTATATATATATTATATATATATATATATATATATATATATATATATATATATATATATATTAAAGGTTCGCATTTCAAGGGATAGCCATTCTAGAAGGGAACTTCTTCTAGGTAATTTCCTACCTAAGAATCCGACGGGGATCAAAACCCTGTCCCTTTGCGACTCAGTTTTTTAACAGACTGTGCCTAATATCATACTCATACATCATAATGAAACAGCAGTAACAGCTTATTCTTGAACTAATATTGTAGCCAAAATTTTTACAGAATTTTCAGATTTAACTTTTAGGTTCTAAGATATATATTATATAATATAATATATTATACATTACTGTTTTGATAGGAGTTGTCTCTTTCAAAGCCCATTGACATATTAAATCATCATTGAACTTTAAAGTAGATCTTTTCAAAAAAGGTACTTTCAGTTGTATAATATAGAGAGACATTTCGCCTTTTTTCCTTCACTCAGTACTTGTCCTGCTACACCTTAACCCAACTTCATTATTTTCTTTTTGTATCCTTTATTAACAGATAAAAATAATGTAACATTGTAATGCATATTAATATAATATTATAATATATATATTAATAATATATATTTTTATATAAAATAATGTTGCGAAAGTGTGATTGTGTGGGTGAAAAATAACTCAAAGATTGTAGTGCTGTGTCCACTCTCTATTGCAGTTTGGGTTCATATAACATTGTTATTGTTTATCATTAATCTTTTATTATACATACTGTACTGATAAAATGACACAACGCAATACACACAGCCACACGCATACACAAACAGCAACGCTATCATATATATAATATATCTATATTATATATATATATTATAAATTATATATATATTATATATATATATATATATATATTATATATATATATATATATATATATATATATTGGCCTTATTGATTATATGGATCCATTATATTGTTTTTTTTTTCTCATGTTTTTTTATTATATGATACTAACAATAAATTTGTATGGTAATAAAGAGGATCAAAATATTTTAAATATTAAATAAACAGGTTGTTATTTAATAAAATCTTACTTTTTTAAGCATCGTATGTTTTCAGTTACAGGGAAAAACCGACGATTCGTGATTTTTTCTGAAATGCAAAAATCTTATTTAGAAATATCCGAAAACAAGAGAGAAAAATTTATGGCAAAGTAGATCCATCTAGGTTAGGTACAAGTTTACTGCATCGTCGATCCATATAGGTTAGGTATAGGTTACCGCAATCGTCATCCATATAGGTTATTTTTTTTAGGAACCTCCTAGTTCAGGTTATAATAAGTTTTGTTAAGTAAATACAGAAAAAAAAAATAAGGAATGAATTTTACCCCGAAATCATTATTTTTTTATCCCTACCTTAAATTCTTCACTTTTAACAACTAAATACTTCCTCTCATTGCAATAATGTACGCTCTTGCTTACTTTATTATTAAATTTTTAAAATTTCGTATCCTTCTTATCATCATTTTAATTTATTTCTAGCATAATATACTAAAAATATATGATGATACAACAATATAGTATAATACTATTAATATATATATATAAGTAATATAGCTTATATATAATATATAATATATATATTATTATATATATATAATATTAATTATATATAATATATATATAATATATATTATATATATATATATATACTATATATATATAAATTTGAGTCGTGTAACAGGAACCACCAACGGCTCACAGAGAAGTGGTCGTACTGAGCATATATAATATATATATATATATATATTATATATATATATATATATATATAATATATATATAAATATATATATTATATATATATATATATATAAGATTAAGAAGAACCAGGTGATATACGAGTTAATCGTTAGCACTAATTTTTGACTTCGCAAACTTAATGAGAAAATTACTCTGTTTAAATTTTACATTGATTCTACAATACAGTTAAAAATCTATACTATTTTATTTTATATTCACCATTAGTTTCTCATCTTAGAATAGCTAATTAAATCCTTCTTAAGCTACAATCTTCCTCCTAGGCATATATATATATATAATATATATAAATATATATATAATATATATATATATAAATATATATATATATTACTATATATATCTATATTATATTTAATATATAGTAATATTATATATATATATATATATATTATAGGGCCTGGTTCGTAATAACCCCCCTTCGATATTCTAATCGATAATAATATCGATATTTTTATTGATAAAATTTAAACATTATCGATTTTTTTAAAATAATTTTTTGATAAAATGTGAAGTAACTTTACTATATTTTTTATTTTTTTTAAAAAATTATTAAAAGTTGTACTAAAAAAAAATTGAGAAGCCACTATTCCGAAGCAGAAACATACATAATATCTGACTCGTGGGCTGCATATAAGGATATCGACAAGATTCCAAAAGTGAAATATCGACATTAGGGATGCCCGATATCTAAAAAATATCGATAAATCCCTGTTAACCATTCTACAAACTTTGTCAACCCTGGAAATGGAGCTCATACACAGAAGATTGAATCATTATGGTTTCAGGCGAAACAACGCAATAAAAAGGAATGTGGAACAGCTAAAAATGGTAGCTATTTGTTTGAATTCATGTGGAGGAAACAAAACAAAGATGAAGATTTATTTGAACAAATTCTTTGTGATATTGTTAAATTTCAGCCACCAAAATAAATATATGAGACTTTATTTTAATCTTATGTTATTATTTAATAAATGTAATTGAAACAATTTCTTTTAGTAGAACTTTTAATAACTTTTAAAAAAATGAAAAATATAGTAAAGTTACTTCACATTTTATCAAAAAATTATAAAAAAAATCGACAATGTTTAAGATCTTTATAAAAAATATCGAACTTATCGATTAAAATATCGAAGGGGGGGTTATTACGAACCAGGCCCTATAATATATAATATTATAGTATATATATAATATATATAATATATATATATTATAATAAGTATATAATATATATTATAAAAAAATATATATATATATATATATATATATATATATATATATATATAATTAAAATAATATATAATATATATCTTTTATCTATTTATAATAATAAGTAATAAAATAATGAATATAATAATATGAAATAATAAAATATATATAATAATAATAATATAATAAAATTAATAAAAAGAAAAAAATAAAAAATAAAAATAAAAAAATACCAATGTTAATAATAATAATAATTAATACAATATAATAATAATAATAATATATAATAATAATAATAATAATAATAATAATAATAATAATAATAAAATAATAATAATAATTAATAATATAATAATAATAAAAATAATAATAATAATAATAATAAAGCAATTCTTGTCAGCTTTTGCTTTTTATATAAGTTTTACTTTTAACTTCTAATTCTCTAAATATTTTTTTCTATTTTCAACAAACTATTGGCTTAATACTATTCTAGAAAATAGTTTACAAAGAAATAAGCATGCATATTTATATTTATTTAGTTGTGACGGTTTCGTCCGTAAACTACGGACAGTCTCAGCAGTTTCGATCTACATTTGAATAAATAAATAAATACAAAAATATTACAAATTTAAATTACAAATTAGATTTTAGATTTTTACTTTCATATTAGTTACATTTAAGGTGACAATTACGTTAAACTTATGTTAAGTCTGGTTTTAAATGTTTTAATGTAGGTTAAGCCTGAAGCTAATTTCAGTTTTTGAGGCTTCGCATGAGGAGTGCAAAAATTTTGAATGACTGTGAGGATATCAGGTATAGTTGTTTGGTTATGTTCGCTGAAAAATAAATGTTCGTATTTTTTTACTGGTTAAAGCGAGTGCTAGGTATGCCCTATCTGTTGAATCTATTATCGTGTACCAATATATGATATCGAAACTGCGAGGATGTCTGAAGTTTACGGATCCGAACCGGTCAACAACTAATAAATATATAATATCCTCTTATTTCTTGTAAACTATTTTCTACGACTAGTAAATGAAAATTAACATTGCAAAATTCAGAAAAAAATATTTAGAGAATTATAAAAACCAATGTAAAACTTATATATATAATAATAATAAAAAATAAAATAATAATAAATAATAATAATAATAATAATATGACCTTACAATAGTAAAACTTTCACTTCATAAAATAAGAAATACAAAAAAAAAAATAATATAAAAATACTAATCAATAATAATAATAATATAACAACAACGCAAGCCCCTAAAATAATATGAATAATAATAATAATAATAATAAAATAATAATAATAATAATAATAATAATAAAAATAAAAATAAAATAAAAATAAAAATAAAAATAAAAATGAAAGTGAAAATGAAATGAAAATGAAAATGAAAATGAAAGAAAATGAAAATGAAAATGAAAATGAAATTAAAATAATTACCAAAAGAATAAAAATAATTATTAATATACTATTACTAATAAATAAATAAAAATAAATAAATAAGAAACATAATAATAATATAATAATAATAATAATAATAATAATAATAATATAATATATAATAATAATAATAATAATCAATAATCAATATATTAAATAATTAATATAGATAATATATATATTGATGAATAAAAAATAAAAATAAATTAAAATTAAAATTTAAAATATAATTAAAATTAACATTAAATTACAATTAAAAGATTAAATTTAAAATAAAATAAAAATAAAATAAAATAAAAATAGAATAAAAATATAATAACGTAAGAGAAATAATAATAATAATCAATAATAATAAAAATAAAAATAAAAATAAAAATAAAAATAATAATAATAATAATAATAATAATAATAATAATAATAATAATAATAATAATAATAATAATAAAAATAAAAATAAAAATAAAAATAAAAAAAAATAAAAATAAAAATAAAAATAAAAATAAAAATAAAAATAAAAATAATAATAAATATAAATAATAAAAATAAAAATAAAAATAAAAATAATAATAATAATAATAAATAAAAATAAAAATAAATAAAAAATAAAAATAAAAATAAAATAATAAAAATAAAAATAAAAAAAAATAATAATAAAAATAAAATAAAAATAAAAATACGGAATTTATATTTTGGGTTATTGATGATGCAAGTTCTTAAATTTATTTTCTCAGTTCACACAATATCATTTTCTACTGATTTACAGGAATCACTTTATAATAAAGAATTGAAATCTAATGTTGTTTTTCTGTAGTAGGCTAGCTTTCGTCTCATCTTCTTGAGACCTCTTCAGGCAAAAGGAAAGAAAATTTATGAAGCTTCGAGCCAGGGCTGCGGAGCCGGCAAATTTTTTTACTGGCTCCGACTCCGGCTTCCGGCTCCATCATTTTAAAATTACCCGGCTGCCGACTCCGGCTCCGACTCCGGCTCGGCTCCAGCATTTTTAAAAATTACCCGGCTCCGACTCCGGCTCCGGCCCTCGGCATTTTAAATTGCATTTTAAAATTGCTCGGCTCCGGCATTTTAAGAGTGTTCGGCTTCCGGCTCCGTCTCCGGCTCCGGCTCCGACTCTAGTTATAATTCCTTTTCCATTTACAAATATGAAATCATTAATGTCCGGTTTTCAGCCCTGGTTTATGGTTTGAGATGAAATTTGATGTTTGTTAATCGACATCTTTATAACAGAAATTAAAAAACAGAAAGCTATTTTATAAGATAAAATAAAGATTTTTAAGAAAACAGGAAAAAGAATAATTCCACGTTTCTTCCTCATTTAATACAATTCCTCTTACGAACGATGAATCTCTGCTGTACATTTACGTATAATAATTTTTACTAAAAAGTTTTTTTTTAGTTTTTTTCAAAACGGCAAAAATTATATTTAGTTTCCCACCTTAAAGTTGAAATATTTCTCTTTGAACTATGACGCTGCCTGAACGTCTGTAAAATAGGTTGAATAAAAACTTTATTATTTTAAATATAAAAGTTGTGTTCTTTTATATTCTTGCTAAATGGCGAAAAATAATTTCCTTTTGAACTGCCGCCCTAGCATATGTATTAATATTTTCATTCCTTTGACCAATTTTCTTAAAAAATAAAACTTCTTCAATAAATCCTCCTTTAACGATCCTAAGATCCAATTTTTATTACTTTTTAAAGCAAAAATAAGCTCTCAATATTCACTTGACTAGGATGGAAAGCTGTAATTATGTAAGCCGCATCTTTAAAAATTTTAGGATAGTAGGGAAATCCTCTTTAATTAACTGTTAATTTGATTTCCGGTTGATTTTTAATTATTTCGTCTAATGCCTTGTGGAATTCTAAATGGTATAGTTTCTAGAGGATTTTTAGGTTAAAGGGTTTTTAACTGGTAGAGTTGTCTTCTTTTCAGGTCGCTTTTCTGCATGACCAATTGGTCAAATTTACCTCTTAATCTGGACAAGAACCACAAGGGAGATTCCTGAAACTGCTGAACTATCTGACTCCGACCTAGATTCTCGATAGTATTATTCATCTTAAGTTCCTAGTTCACAAAGAGCATGTCAGCTTTTATTCTAGATCTTCAGTTTGCAGGAAGATATCTTGAATCTTGGACAACAATAGATGGCCCGAACAAAAATATATGTTTTCAGTTAACATTCTTTCCCTTCTTTCTATTGAATTTGTCATTTGATAAAACTAAACTATAAAAAAAATATAAATTTCTGCAGTCAAGACCTTCTTGATTGAAATTTTTGAGTGGTTTTTCGATTTGTTCCACGACTAACTATCGGAAGAGAGGAAAGTTCAGTGAGTACCGGCATAGCATCATACTAATTATGGTCTTTTATTGCAAAAAAGCCTTTACGAGCAACTAAGTACATGTACTCTCCCATCTTGTCTCTTGATCTAATGATTGAAAATTTCCCAAGCTTGACGCTTTAGAAACTTCCTTAATATTTGGGGATCGCATTGCTTTGTTGTTGTTTCGCCTTGCTTATAAAGATTTACTGGCATGAGTACTTGGCGGGGAGACAATAAACGCGCTGCTAACCATAAAGTATGAACTCCAAAACCATCATTTTCGCGAATAGATAATGCCATCGGAACATAGTCTTATCATAGTTTTTATCAAGTTCCAATTCTGAAAAAACAAGCTATTACTTCTTCGTTTGACAATTCAATAAATCATATCACATTTACGCAAAGCTTCCTGTTCATCATTTCTCATTGTCCTTGATTTAATTTTCAATATGACTGATCATTGTTTTGATGCGCTATCCGTAACTAAGCTAGATACTTGCCTCTTATTATTTTCGAATTCTTTTAAAACGTCAATAACAAGTCCTCGGATATATATGCTGAAATTTTGCGATTTGGTATCTCTTACTCCGCTAACGTATTCTTATATGTTTTTATCTACGCCACAATCTAATATAGATAGCAAAATATTTAAGCTTTTCCGTTGTTCTATAATCTCATTTTTAAAATCGCAGAAGCGTCCCTTAAGCATATTTTGTAAGTTTATTTTTTGCACACACGAATATTGTTCCGCGTCTAAAGGAACTGTTCACAGTTTCGAAGTATGTCTCCACACTGTTGTTAAATCCTAACTCTGAAAAATCCTAAATGGTCCACTATCTTTTAACAACCATTATAATCATTATAGTTGAATTTTCAATTGACATTGACAGCAACAGATTCTTTAAAGACATTGAAAGAAATAACTCCACTTAGTATGCAGTTTCAAAATCCTGACAGCTTTTTCTTCATCCTTTCTTTTTAACAATTGCAGCAATGTTTGGATGAGCAAGCATTTTAAATGTCCATTAATTTAAAAGATCCAGTAGAGTGAATTGTGCGGCCCCCCGATAAAGTAACGGTGGTTTGGTAAATCTCTTTAAATCATGATCGAGACTGACTGTTTTCCCATTACTGTGTTAACTATTTCATAATTGACAAATGTAAGTAACTTTTATCTTCAGAGAGAAAAAAATATTCAAGTACATGAGGCTGTTTTCGATTTTGGTTTAGTTGACATGTTTTTTTAACGATACATAAAACTTAATTAATTAAAGTTACCTAAAGAAGTATAGAACCTTTTTTAGTTTTGAAAATAAAATAACATAAGCATATTCTCTGATAAAAAGAGAATATATTATATATATTATATATAAATATATATATATATATATAATATATAATATATTATATATATATATTATATATAATATAATATAATATATATATATAATAATATATTATTATATATATATATATAATAATCTATATCATTTTCCTCTAACTCAACCCTGGACGATTCTGGCATTCCTCCTCCTTCTTCCCCTCTCAGGTGTCCTATGCCTTTGGCTGTGATTACATTTGATTCGGGTGCATGGGCTCCTGAGATCTACGAACGTTAGGAAAGGCGGGTGCCCGGATGGCATTCCTCCCCGAGTTTTTGAGGGAGTGGCTTCCGTGCTATCCCCGCCCCTCGTTCAACTATATTCCTTATGTACTAGCACTTTCCTCAGTGTTGGAGAGCACGCAACATGTCCAATCCATTCGAAAAAAGGAATAGGCCGCTATGATCCTCTAACTATACGCCCTATAGCTCTTATCTTGTATTCTATCAAAGATCTTTGAAACTCTTCTCCACTCTCATTTCTTAGATCATTGGAATCTCATTCACTTCTCTCCGATCGCCAGTACGGTTTTCGGCGCTCGAGGTCTACACTGGCGATATACTTTCCTATCTTAGTGATTTTATTTTTTTCCGCCCTTAGGAACTACGGGAGACTTGGTGGTGGGCTGCTTTACCATACTCCAAAGCATTTGACCGGGTAATGCACGCGTCACTGCTCTCCACTACAAGCTCCCTCCTTTGGGTTTCCCTCCTTCTCTTTGCTTACTTATGTCCCTAGCTTTCTTCACAATCGCTCAATATAGCTGTTGTTTTGAGTTTGGGGGGGCGAAACTTCTTCTCTTTTCTGTCATAGCGGTTTCCCTGGCGTTCTGCTATCTCCTACTTTATTCCTACTGTTTCATTAATGACTTCTCACCTGCACTTCTAATTCTATCACTCATATGCCGTATGATTCGACCTTCTATCTCTTCAACTCATCTTCAGATTCTGCCTCCTTCTTTTACTTTCTAGAATTGCCCTCTCGGTCTTAATATTTCCGATTCTATTCTCGCTGATTCTGGAATAGAAATTTTCCGGGGTGGGTCCTCTGAACCCTGTGACAATTCAATTTCTTTAAAACTCAACTTCTCAAATCTCCCTCTCTAAGACACCCTCTAACTTTCCTATCTCTTTCGACGGTTCTCTCGTCTCTCCTGTCGACAATATAAACATCCTTGGCCTCAACATAAACAAATAAATGTCTTGGAAACCTCACTCACAACGGTGGCTAAGGCGGCCTCAAGGAAGCTGGGAGTTCTTTTTAGACTGCGAGATTTTTTTCCTCTCACAGTTACGTCCAGTTATACCAAGTGCCTCATCCGCCTGTATGGAGTACTGCTCTCATACTGGGGGGGGCTCCAGTTTCACCCGGCTTTTGGAGAGGTCGAGTCAAAGGCAAAAACTTCTCAACTTCCTGTTCTTTCTAGTTCACTTGACCTCTATCTTTTCGCGGCGCGATGTTGGTGCTTGTATCTCTTTTCTATAGTACCGTAGCGGCAAGTGCTGCGAGGGAACTTCCACTACCGTAGCCACCACCTTAAGAGACGCCCTCGCTAGCACAAGGGTGCTAGTGTCGGCACATGAGTTTGTGTTGAATCGCAACTCCAGACTGTTCGCTGCGGTGCTTATTTCTTTCCTGCCACCTCTGTTCTGTGGAATTCTCTTCCATCCTTCTGTGTTTGCTACTTCTAATCTTAATTCTGCCTCACCTTTAAAGGCCCGCGTTGTGCTCAGTACTGCGTAATTTGTTGTTAGCTTGATTTTGTTGAGTTTAACACCCCTTCTTGAATCGCTGGCTTTGCCCGTGAAGCGTTGGTGATGTCAACCGTAAAAAAATAAAAAAAATAAGAAAAAAAAAAAAATTATATATTATATTAAATAAAATATTAATATATATATATATAATATATATATAATATAATCAATATAGTATATAATATATATATAGATATATATTATATATATATATTATGATATATATATATATCCGC
>JABUQX010005755.1:17500-20000 GCA_015478945.1 Trachelipus rathkii
AATTTTTTTTTCGAGCTCTTCAAAAAAAACAAAAAAAACGAATATTTAATAAAAAAAAAAAAAAAAAAAAAAAAAAAAAAAAAAAAAAAAAAAAAAAAAAAAAAAAAAAAAAACAAAACAAATATGTTAATAAACCAAAACAAAACAACTTCTCCAAAATATTTGCATGCAAGTAAGCGCATAATTTGAAAACTTGCAGAGGCATGCTGTCGGGACCACATACTTTCAGGTTAATGAGATCAGAAGTTGAAAACACATTGTTAACTACGATTTTAACTTTACCTAGTTTGAGGGAATTGGAGGAGATTAAGTAGAATAGGAAATCCTAATGTAAAATTAAAGGCAAAATTTGAGAGAAATGTTCTGTTATAAAAGAGAATAAAACCAAGCCCATGCACAATAATTTAAAAAATGTCAAAGGTGAATGTTTAAATATATATTAATAAAAAAAATTTCATAACGTAAATTACAACTATTTAAAATATAGATATATTTAGCATCCAATATTTCCTAATTCCCTTATATGAAACTAGTAGGATTTGGATATTGCCAAACTGTGTCCTCATGAAACTTTAGATCATCAACTGATCATAAAATAAAACACTTAAAACTTCTCTTGATTACCGATGTATGATGATGATTAACTGATAATGTTGTTGCATGGTGCCTCTAGTGTCAATGTGGTGATGAGACGAGATGTGTATCATTGTAGGTAAGTGGTGAGACATAAGGTGACTTTAAACCCTTTGACTGGATGTCAGAAGTACCATCTACGCTAGAAGAGCCAGACTTTGATTATAGAAGCTGAATATTTTGGGGGAGCTTCATTATAATACCAATGTCAGGATCTGTGGAAATATGAACCCAAAGACCCACAAACGTCCAAGGACAAGGTTTCATAATTGCAAATACTTTAGTTAGAAACAGTGTTAAGGAAGCAGTTTCTTTTTATTTATATTATAAAACAATTGGTGGAAGGCTTTCTTATTAGTATGTAATTTACTTTGAGAAAACAGAAAATAACTATATTAATTTCCTAGATGTTAATATAAAAATTAAAGGACATCGACAAATTGATAGATATGTCGAAGTTAAATCTACAGACAAGGGAATATACCTGAATTCTTAGCGACTCAGTCTTTCATCTACAAAATTTCTACCATAAAATTTTAGGTAAGCGAAATTTTAAGTATAGTTTTGTTAGGAATTTTTTTCGACATATTAATTAAGAAAGATATTCAACATTTAATAAACAAACAACTTATAATAACAGTATTTAATAAAAAAAAAAAGTAAATAAAAAAAACATGATAAAAAATGTCATAAAAAATTCACTTATTAATACGAACAATAACATCAATTAAGGTCAGGTCATTCACTACAAGTCATTTCTAAAATATAAATAATAATTTTATATTTATGAAAAATAACTAAAAATTTAATCTAAAAAGAATGCCAAACTTTTAACAATGAAGTCACATTTTGAAAATGTCCCAAGTAAGAGGAAAATAATTTAGTAAAAGTTTTTTTTTTTTTTAATTTTTCAGTATTAGAGAATTTTTTTTGGGGGGGGGAAAAATAGTTTTAGGTTTGATAAAACAAGAAAATTATTATTATTATTATTATTATTATTATTATTATTATTATTATTATTATATTATTTTTATTATTATCATCATTATCATTATCATTATCATTATCATTATCATAATTATAATGCAGTTATTAATTAGTATTATTATTATTATTATTATTATATATTATTATTATTATTATTATTATTATTATTATTATTATTATTATTATTATTATTATTATTATTATTCAACTTTTCAAGTTTGAAACTTTTTCAAGTCAATAATTTTGGGGCTTGCCATGAAATCTTTCTTTAAGTCTCTCAATCTCGCCAATTTTTCTTTCCTTAGAAGAGTTTCGTGCTTACACAATCTATGTTAAAAGAATTCTTACAATATATATATATATATATATATATATTATATATAATAATATATAATATAATATAATATAAATATATAATAATATAATATATATCATAATATATATTATATATCGCTACTTTCAGTATCTTTCACCGAAAAGGTATATTTACAAAAATTTTGTATTTTTCCCACTTTAGAAGGTATTTTTTTTTTAACCAAGAAGCATAAAGATTAAAGTTGCCAGGTATTAAGTTTAAATCTATAAACTCTATACGCAACTTTAATAACTTACTACTGTACTACTTACTTTAATAGCCTTACTTACTTATCTTATAATTATATATATAAATATTATATATTATATATTATTATATATATATTATATATATTATATATATATATATACTAAGTCCCCTGCTCCTGAATCCTTTAAAATGAAATTAAAGCTTTGGTGTGCGAACATAAGGTATCATTCTGACTATATATAGATATATATATATATATATAATATATTATTATATATATATAATATATATATATATATATTATATATATATATT
>JABUQX010005755.1:25000-37500 GCA_015478945.1 Trachelipus rathkii
CTCGTCTGTAGTTATGTCTTGCATAACATACCCGAAAACCATTTAAGAAAAAGAAAGAAATAAGAAAGAATATAAAAATATTAATTTTTGTTAAGTATTGGTGGCAAAATTCCTTTCAGAGTCCTATCCATACGAACACACGTTTTTTAAAACGTATAAACAAAAATAATCTTGATCGATGAATATGTTTAATAAAATTGAGCACATTCCTTATTAACATATAAATATATTATATATTATATATATATATTATATATATACTATATATAATATTATATATTAATATATATATATATTATTATATATATATATATATATATAGTTTAATTATATATATATATTTAAATATTATAATATATATATATTATATATTAATACTAGTATATGGAGATTGGTAGAAGCGAGACTAGCCCATGAACTTAAAAAAACTACTACAGGTACACGAAAATAAATATCGTTTTATTATCAGGAGACATGTTTACCCCGGAAATTAAAAAAAAAAATTAAAAAAATAACGCTCTTTAAAAATTAAAATTGTTAAAAAATTGTTGAAAAATACTGTTTGTTTGATAAATCAAAGATGCGGCTTACTCCCGAGTTATGCACGGAAAGTTGCCAAATTTTTAATTTTTTTTTTTTAAAAACGACGAATTATCCACGGTAAACAAGAAACATAATAGAGTCGGGGTATTGCGTGCGGCCTACCGCGGGGACCGACGGGACTTCGTCCCACCCTCTGTCCCTTCGTCGGCATCGAACCCACTAAAAAGATATAAAAAGAAAAAAATAATGATTTTCCTGGGTGATTTGGCAACTTTTGCTCCCGAGACTACTGCAGCTTCAGGTCATCAGAGCTTGCACTATTTCAGTCTAAGATATTTAACTAATATTTAAGGAGTTATTATAAATATTAGAATTAAAATAATTTTTTTTTTTAAGTTTCCTCGATGAAATTCCTTCCTGAAATCCAAAAAATGGTTCAATTTATTTTCCTGTAGATGTTTTAGTTTCTAGTTACATGCCTGAACTCTGGGATGCTGGCACCATATATATATATATTATATATATATATATATATATATATATTAATATTATATATATATAATAATATATATATTATTATATTATATATATATATACTTTAAATTATATATATATATATATATCTAATATATATATAAATATATATAATATATATATATATATATACTATTCAGCTACCTAGACGTTTAAATTTCATATATGCATTTAATTCGTAAATTATTTAAATTTGCTTAATTTCTTGAGTTTCCGCAGAGAGTAATTGCGATTTATGTTCTTACCATTATTTATTTACTTGAATTTCATTAAGCAATAATGACAAAAAAAATAAGCTACAAAGCCAAACAGAGGTTAATAAATCTCATGTAAACAGTGAATATTCAAGTTGAACATTTTATATTAAAACATTTAATTTCGTCCGTCATTTCAATTATTTTTAATTAATGAAGAACAATATTTATTGTCATTAATCTGTGTCTTAACATTGTAAATAACCTTTTATTAAAATTTGTCTTTTAATAAAATTCAAGCTTTTAAAACTACGTTTTATTTTACTGCTTTTATTACTCGTAATTTTAAATGATATTTTCCGTTGCATTGTGAGATGTAAAATGAAAAGCGCAATAATTTATTTCAGAAATAATTAAATTTCTGCAATATATATATATATATATAATATAGTATATATATATATAGTGTGTGTATATTATATATATATATATATTATATATATACTTATACTATTATATTTATTATATATATATATATATATATATATATATATATATATATGATAATATGTGTGTGCTATGTATATATATATATATATTATATTAATATATTATAATACTCTCCTCCACTCCGAAAAACACCATTGCTCGCTATTACATACTATCCACCTCACTATCACTCTACCACAATTAGCGATTATATGTGTGTGTATATATTTCATCTCACTCAATGCTATGGCTCTCATGTATACTAATTACTAATTTATATATTACCTCTCTTGCATAGTCGTTATTGCTCATAATATAATTATTTATATTTAAGCCTACTATTTCTGATTTATTTAATACTCCTCTATAACCTCTTATGGTAGTCTATTATCTCACGCTGTGATTTAGCTTATGTTATTATATATTATACTACACTCAGTATATACGGAGTCCCCTTTAGGTTTTATACTGTTATATTGGCCATCAAATACCTTCTACTTACTATATATATATTTACTATTATTAAAAGGTCCCTATCAGCATAGTTCTATTATATATATGCAGGTGACCCTATAATTAATGACCACTCCCCGTGTTATATTACTACTATTCTTATACAACATTCCTTTTGTATTAATATATTACAATACATCTTCCTTAGCATGCTTTAATATCATCTTCTATCACCTTATCCTCATCTCAGTTACTCTGAACATCGATGTGCTGCGATGTGTTATGAGTTACGTGTGTGCATGTGTTTGCTCATTTGTGCTGTCTGTCGTC
The DNA here is from genome assembly GCA_015478945.1 of Trachelipus rathkii. Classification (NCBI taxonomy): domain Eukaryota; kingdom Metazoa; phylum Arthropoda; class Malacostraca; order Isopoda; family Trachelipodidae; genus Trachelipus; species Trachelipus rathkii. The sequence goes on from JABUQX010005755.1 coordinate 27,544, forward strand.
CTATAAGCCGTTCCGACGGAGTCCTCGCTCATAGAGCCGCGTACCAATTGATACCTTCTAAAGGTTGGAGTAATCAATCCGTGTAATCGGTATTATTATGAGGTACTCAAGAAGTGAATTCATATTAAGTGATTGTACTCCTTGGGTATCAATGCACAAGGTAGCATCCTAAAGGTCACTGTCCGAGCGAAGTAACATAGTGAATCAATGCAGATCGCTAAAGAGGATGTTCAAAGAAGACGAGTTCTTCAGGCAGTAAGGTGTTATCTCATAAATGTCTCAGAAAGTAATTTCACAGATCATCGAGCTTTGGGCCTACCGCTGTAGCCATGGTATTACTCTAAGCAGAGAACAACACTTGCTTTAGAAACGAGAAGTACCCTATGTTGAGGGTATCACCGACGAGACGAGAGTAAGACTGGCTCTTTTTTGGTAGTTTTTAACCTCGTTCATATTTAGTAATATATAGAATGTTTATGTTTTATCAAAGATGAGGGTTTTAACTTATTAATATTGTATTTGATCGCTAAGTAAGTTGTTATCTTCTTTATACTTGTTTTGCTTTATTAATTAAATATATAATTATTAATTACATTAGTATTACATATATATGTATTCATTCCTAAAAAATTATAGTCACGAAAATATATTTATAGGAGCCTCCTTTATTTCCTTTACCTTAATAAATTAATATATTAATATAAATAAATATATTATATTTATATATATAATATACTATAATATTACTAATATTAATTATATTAATATATTATATATATATATAATATATTGATATATGATATATTTAATATTTATTTTAATAATAATATATATGTTTGGTTATGTGTGTGTTTGATAGTATTTATTTTATTTAAAATAGTTGATCTGGAAATAAATTGAATTTAGCAAAATGAGTTAAAAATTGAACCTAACTTACACGGATTCTGTGAGATGAAACATGACATTCTCAAATTGATACATCTTAAATCATAAGAATATTCACTCACTGGAGTACCTTAATACTCAATAATTATATATAGTTTATAAATAACCTGATGGTAGGAATAAAAAAACACATTGTTTTATACCATAGTGAAAATACATAACAACATAACAAAAACCAATGAATTTATTTCTATTAACAATAACTAAAATACATAAATAGGTTTTTTGGCTTAATTGTTATTTTATTATCCTTTAATTATAATATAAGTTATTTTTATTGGTAGTATTATATATATATATATAGTTTTACATCACTTTATTAGTAATTCTTATAATATTTTGAGGCCAAAATATTTAAATTACGCACTGAAAAACAATTTATTAATTTTAAAATATATACATTAATAAATTTTTACTCTATTTCTCAATCAAGTGTCTGAGTTGAAATATTTAGGATATATTTCATTATATATATATACATATATATATATTATAATTATTATTAAATTATTAAATATATACTATATGATATATATATATATATATATATAATATAAAACATTATCATATATTAATATATATATATATTAATATATATATTATATATATATTTAATATAATATATAATATAATATAATATTAATAATATTATATCTATATAATAATTTTACGTTGATGAAAAGCTTCATCAATAAGTAATACAATCAATCAATTGAGGACAGTAACCTTGAAAGATACATATCAGTGTGAGAGTTAGTGATTTAGATCTAGCTACTTTATAAAATATTATATATGTATTAATAAGTGTATTCTCAAGATTATTATTTATTATTATATACTTATTAATATTTGTTTAATTTTTATTTTTTAACTTACGAGTGAGTATATTGAATGCTTTTGAAAGTATAACACATTACAACACAATCAACACATCAACACTACAATACCCACCACACACACACACCATTATTATATATATATATATATTATATATATAATAATATTAATATTAATTAATATACTATATATTATATATATAATATTATTTAATATATTAATAATATATTATATAATATTTAATATATAATATTACGAGTAATGAGAGTAAAGTTATTTCTTCCAACATATTATTTCTAAAATTTATATTTTTCTCAAAATTTCTTCGTTACGTTTTTCGCGCCGATATGCGTAATAATTCGGAGTTCTATATCATATAGTGAAATTTCTCATATATATTCTTCGTGTGGTCTATCGTACAGCAAGGTATAATAAATGATATTCACTGGAGCCCGGCATAACTATATCTTTAACACTAAATAAATATGAATAAACTAACGTATACAGTCTCCATAGCATAGCAATTTATTATATTTAACTCCTGACGACCAGAGTAGTATATAACATAGTCATTCCTAAATAGTAAATATTTATAGTTTAATTAATATATACTATATATAATTATTAATACCTATTAAGCATGTTGGGCTTTTTTTCTTAAATTTATATTTAATATAAAATATTCATTATTTTTCTTATTTTGTTATCACTTCAAATAATAATTTAAAATAGTATTATAGTTAACTTATCCATTATAATTTATTTTTAATCAAATAAAGATCAAAAAATTATTATGAGTGGTAATGAAGTATATAAGTATATACTACTATATACTATATATACCTATACCCTATATATTATATATAAGCTCACTGATAATATAATATAATATATATACTTATAATAATTATTTAATATTATATATATGAGGGACTTATTAATATATTATTAATACTATAATATATATATATATATATTAATATCTAATATATATATATTTTAACTATATATATTATATATATATCATATAATATTATATTCTATTATTATAGTAATTATTATTATTATAATATATATATATATATATTATATCCGTATCATATATTATTGCGGAATTAGCATACTCAATTTTATTCCTGAACTAATACTGGACTAATCGCTGGTTTATCAGAAATTATCGTTCTCTTCAAATCCAGAAACCTTTTATACATTTCATCCCGGATTGGCAAAAAATCAGTCTCTTACGAAGACTCTTAAACATAAAAACATTATCCTTCACTTAGAAAATTACATACAATCTTCTGGTTCTCTAATCGTATATCACACTTACTTATTATATATACATTTATATTGCAATTTAAAACGTCACTTTCAACCTTGTGGAGCTTATTTTACCTCCATATTACCCTCCCCATGTAGTAAATATTATCATGTATCTGAGTAATTATATATATAGCCGTTATGTACCAATATATATATTAATCTTAGGCTTATAAAATTTAACCTGCTCAAACGTTTTCCTTCTATTCACTTAGACGGTTCCATTAGCTATGCCCCCTCTCTCCTCCTCAGACAATTAAACATTGTTTATATTCTAGTATAATCCAGACTTACATCATCTAAAATGACTGAAAGTTATCCAACCCCAGTGCTTCTCTCTCAAAAAACTTAAGTGCTTTCTATAAACTTATATAGCACATACTTCCCAATAGTAGTAATACTTTATCTATTCCCTGTATTAATATTGACTAATAAACTTATACTATATATATATATTTACATTATTGTTCCCTCTAATTTTCAGTGAGATAAAGAATTCTAGCTTTTCTAGTCATGTGCTAGAATAGAAGCGGGCCTCTAAGTTCAATATACAATCAACTATTCGCTTTATCAGTGACTTTAACCTCTGCCTCTTTATATCTTTAATATGACTTCCGGAATCTAGTTCCTCTTAATACTAGAAGATATTAAAAATATTAAGCTTCTAATCTTTTCATTCTATGATGCGAAAGCTTATTAGTTTGATAATATATAAAGTGACCTTTATGATCTGTGATTATACTTTCTGTTTCTATTCTCTCTCAGACTCTTTGTCTCTTGCTCTCTTGATTTATACGATGTAATCTTCCGATAAGATAACTCTGAGACATATATATATAATATATATATATATAAGTATATATAAAAGACTATTTAAAGTGTCTAAACTCTGATCTCACGCCTTTTTCGGTATTTATACCTTTACTTTATAACATTTACGTGCCCTATTTTTTCAGTAATTAAATATATTTGGATGCATATTAGATTTTTAGTTAAAGTATCCACCATTTTAAGTATCTATTTAAATATTTCTACCTTAATGAGGTTATTATATTACATAAATGATTGATTAATTTATACCAACTTTGTTTATTTTTTTTTTATTATATTTTTTTTTGAACAATGCATCACTATGTGTAACTGGTCTCTCTCAACTCATATTAAGCTATTATCCTATAACTATCATTTACTTTAATTACTATCCAATTTATTAAGTAACGTGACTTTCTAATACGCATAATAAATATATATAATAATGCTAAGTGTAAAGAAGCCTTACAACAACTTTTAGTAATTACTTCTGATTATAACCCATATTATATGTTAGTCAATATAAAGTGATCAATATGGGTATTGTTTATACATAAGTATTCACATATAACCGCTCTTCTATATATTTATATTTTGATCATATATCCTTACACAACTTATAACTACCTTTATAAATAAACTAATTACTCTAACTTATCTAATTATCATAATATTACTATGAATATTTTATATTTTGATAATTTATAAAGAATAAGATACACATATTGTATTTATTTCTTAACATATTTTGGGAATTGAAATTTCTAATTTATATAGTTCGACCTTTATGAAATATATAGTCACTATTCATCTATATATTCTCACTAGTATTATATATATATATATTATATTAATATAGGTACTAGCCTTTATAAGGGTGAGAATAGCGGGATAGTCGATAGTATAGAATCATCAAAAGGTGAGTAGGTGAGGTGTCTCAATCACTAAGTATATAGCTACTCATGAAGAGATTATGAAGTATGATATAGTATTATAGGTGCTAGAATGAATGTCACCGATACCTAAACTAAACGTGTCTACTCAAAATATTTATAAGCTAGCGCGAACTGGTAGCATATATAGTACACATACTTGGCCCTACTTATATCAGATATATACATCTAGTATAGTAGAATACAGGGTATGTGAAGGGCCACTCAGACTACTGTATCTGTGAAAGTAGCTACTACTAACGTACCGTATTAAATCAGGTAGTATCCACCTATAGTATAGTATAGTATAAAACTGGGTTATAAGTTATATAATACTCAACGACATATAATATATAGTAACGTTACTGAGACATACGCCAGTATGACAAACTGAACAAAATTAATAAGTATAATATATAAAGTAGATGTGAGCGCTCTATATAGTAATAATGCATAGTGAAATACTGATGTCAGCTAAACTATTTCAAACTCGAGAATCTTGCCCGAAAAACTTCAAAAATAAAACTTAAAAAAGGATAGTTAAGCAGACCATATATAATATACCTCATATGTAATAAGACTCAAAACAACTCTTTTCACCAAGACCAATTGTTGTTAGTTCTGTTAGTGTTGTGCCCTAACATCCACCATATTAGTTATTTTAGGTACTTCAAAATAAAATTCGTCTATTAAAATCAAAATTGTCTACATGCCCAATGCTACGTATGATTGGAAATGCTAAGCATGGTAATATGTACTATATATATATATCCTAAATATATTACTATAATTATATATTTATATATCTATATTACTATATATATATATATATATATTTATTATATATATATTATACTGTAGTCAGAGGGCTTGAATGGGGGTCTCACATTTTCTCCATAGGAGAAGATAGGAGATAGGAAAACCCTAAAGATTGTTACACTTTCAACGGAGAAGTTGTTTTTAGTGTTACGATTTCGGTCGAACCTAGTTATGAAATACAAGAAGCACGAAGTTTGAATATGAAGACGATTGTAATAACTGTAGGTATCTTCCCTGCGAAGCAAAGCTAAATTGAAATAGCAAAATTAAATCAGTTTTTTCTAGTTTTAATTGGTGAGAAAGTAAATGCAATGTAGACCTTCATTCCAGAGAGAATCACATCTGTATTGCGATTTTCATACTAAGAGAAACCCTTCTCACTTAAACAGTAATCCTTAAATAGCAAATGAAAGAAGCATGAAGAAGATCCCACCAATAAACATTACCAGTACTAACATCAGAGTAATAAAAATTGACAGAAGATCCCACCAGTAACCATCACCAAAGTACCAGAAATTGACAGAAGATCCCACCAGTAACCATCACCAAAGTGCCAGGAATGTTTCCTGACCGAATGTGGAGGAAGTCCTGGCAGAAATCTTAAAGAAATTAAACAGGAAACAGAGATTAAAAGGTGAAAGGATTAGCCCAGAGGTGAAAAGAGAGATTAACAGTGTTAGGAGGATTAGAAGTTGAGAAAAGATCTAGCATATGTTGGCATTATCTTCAAGATGATCAGGGCTACTGGTAGGTTGCTGCGCATTCTACTCTAGGTTGTCCTGAAGTGAGAAATGGTAGGAGGGTTCATCTACTGTTTCTTGAGAACTACAAGAAAGCCAATGGCGGTGGTAAATATTGAAATCGCATAAATGGATGTTTATTTTTATGTTTTTTTGGGGGAGGGCTGGAATGGGGTAAAGGAGAGGATGTTTCCAATTTTTTTTTCTAGTTTAGATATTCGAGAAATATAGGATAATCATATATATATATATATATATATTATTATATTATATATATCAATATTTATACTAATACATAAATATAATAATTATATATTATCTTTTTATATATATATATATATATATATATATATATATTATTTATGTAACAATATCTGCTCCTTCTCGTCGGATATCTGGCATTTTTAAAGCTACCCTCCAGCCAAATACTCTCTATGGGGAATTGAACATTAAAAGTATTATATTATGATTAATATATTATATTAATATATATATATATGAATTATATTTATATTATATATATTATGATATATATATATATATATATAGTATATATATTATATTATATATATATTATATTTTCTATATATATTATATTATTATATATATATATATTATATATAATATATAATATAATATATTATTGATATGTATATATATATATATTAGTAATTATATATATTTATATATTATATATAGTTTATATATAAATATATTATATATATATATATATATATATATATATATATATATATATTTATATATATAAAGATTTCAAAGCTAGAATGACCCATTTTTATAGCTTTGGAATATTATTAGCTTTATTCGTAATATAACGTTAAAAAATAGCTTTATACATATATAGTGATATTGGATTTAATAATTTGTTGTATGTGTGTGTGTGTGTGTGTGTGTGTGTGGTGTGTGTGTGTGTGTGTGTGTTGTGTGTGTGTGTGTGTTGGTGTGTGGACTTGGGCAAAACGTTTTTTATAATATTAATTTCGGAGATTTTGTTCTTTATTAAATAATATTGCACATTTTTTCTAATTTATTTTAATTCGTATATTATGGATGCATGATATACATGAAAAATACATTAAACAAAAATATATATATATTAAACTTAATGGAATATCAATGTTTTACTGACCGAAACAATGTGTAAAAAATTGTTAAACTTTCTCTATTATTATTTTTAACAAATTCATCAAAATTTTATAGAATTTTTTAGAGTAGATTATATTGTCAATCGAGATTCAAAATTTAAGATTCAGAGCATTATTCTGTATGCCTAATCATTTGCCACGTGGTCCCAATATGAATTGGCATTGCTTGCAATTTTGACTAAAATTTAGCATTTAAATATACCAGATAAATTTTTTAGGTTTATCCCTCCTTAGTTCCTCTCTACGATATCCTAAAATGAAGAATAACTCTGTGTACATTTTTTTTTTAACATTATCTGGAAGTGGAGTGAAAATCTCTTGACTTATTTTATTTATATAATTTTGTTCAATTTTTTATTATTTCATTTGAATAGATTGAATTAGACGAGTTACATTTCTTATTTGGGAACATTTTTCCTATAATACAACAATTTAATTTCTTGAAACGTATTGGGCTTTCCTTCAATTGGGCATAGCGTGCCCAGAAGTGAAATGATTGGGTATTTAGAAAATGCCTAAATAATAGTTGTGTAACTGGTCAACTGGTTAAATTATTTATACTCCTAAAATTTCATTTTAAAATTTTCGGGTGAATATTAAAAAAATTTGATATATTTTCACTTTTGACGAATTTTTATTTTACTCCCCTCCCCCCCACAAAAAAATAAAATCATTACTTTTAGGTGCTGTTTAAAATCGTAAAACTAATACAATTATTGAACTTTTGTAACATTTGAAGAAAAAAAAACATATGAATAGTAAAGATTTATAAGCAAATGTCAATTTGTAAAAATCTTATAGCAAATGTTCGATTCAGACAATTTCTTGAATTTTACAATAGAATTTATAAAAGTTGCATTTTTACTGCAATTAATAAAACAAAATATTCTTACTCATAACTCATTGTTAAGTATTATAATTTATTCTTTTTTAAAGTATTAAAGAATGAATATTAGTTGATGGTAAATATATTAAATTATCAAAAGTTTAAGATTTACAAAATGTGGTGCAAATATATCTCTCTCTCTCTCTCTCTCTCTCTCTCTCTTCTCTAATATTATATATATATAATATTATATAATATAATACTCATATTAAAACCTATATATATATAATTATATAATATATATATATTATATTAATATAATATATAGATATATATATATATACTATCTTATTATAGCTATATACTATTCAATACTATATATATATATATATATTTGAATTATATATATATATAATTATGGGTATGTTAATTAAAAAAATACTAAATATAAACTTAATATACAACTTACACTATATATATATATATATAAAATATATAATAACTATAATATATATATATATATATAAATATAATATAATATAAATATATATAATAATATATCATATATATACTCTATATATATATATACTATATATCGGTATGTATATAATATATATATTATTATTAATATATAAGTATATATATATATAGTAATTATATATATATATATATATATTATATATTATTATATATACTTATATATATATGGAATATTAGTTGTCCGTAATTCTAATGGAGTTTCCCAATAGCTGATAATGTTGCAGGCATAGGCACGATAAGATATTTGAAGATAGCAGACGGCAAATAAAGAGCAATACTCATACTTTATTATTTTCGATTCTTATAGTGGTACATTGCACTACGCGAAAGGTTCTGATAATGATCTATTTTTTGGAACATAGTGCGTGAAGGCAAAAATTTGTGTGGTGTTGTGTGTGTGGTAGTGTAGGTTGTATGTGTTCTTAAGGGATTTGATTGGGTACTTTTTTTTAATTTTGTTTCTTGTACGTAAAATATTTTATAACAATGTGTCATTCAGAAGGTTGTTTTCGTAACACAATTGTACGGATTTTTCGTATTCTTTTTGTGAATTTGTCACTATAATATACATGTGAAGGAAAATTGAAACCATGGTCTTCAACGTATTTCAGACTCTGACATTTGAACCTCTATGTGCGAGAAACGAATAGTATATCCTAAGGCATAAGGGGCCTAAACATGGAGAGATTGTCACGAGGACGTATTGATTTCATCTGGTTCACCAGGACGCTCCAAATCCGACAAAGGCAAAATCAATTAAAATAAAACGTAAATAAAATGAAAAAATATAAACAAAACAAATAATATAAACAATACAAATCAACAAAAAGACATAAAACAACTAAACAAATAAAAAATAAAAACTTAAAACAAAATAAACAAAAAACAAATAAAAACAATAAACAATAAAAAATAAGTAGAAAGTATTTTTGCTATTAAATATCGGAATAAGTTCGTTAGTAGTGTTTTACCAGTCGTCAGTAACGCAAAAGAAGACAGAAGAACATCAGCTTATATTATAT
>JABUQX010005755.1:42500-47301 GCA_015478945.1 Trachelipus rathkii
AACTTGCCCTTGGACAAATTCGGTTTGTGATATTTCTCTTGGTACAAACTCCTTCTTGCAGGACTTATTAGCGTGCCGATCTGGCATATGTTAGATGTATCGCTCAGCAGTTAGAGTATGATACACGTGGTAATTATGAATCCAAAATTCAATAACGAAAGAACCGTAAGAGACACACACAGTCATTGAGTTACATTGTAATGCGTAACAAACAGAGTGCATTTATTGTATACAGTAGTTGGATGTTTTGGTCAACAATGTGCTGAAATGTTTATTGGCAAGGAGTTAAGCTGGTTTGTGGAAGGTTGTTAATTATTTACAACTGAGGAGATGTTTTCCAATTCTAAATATTTACATTTCGCTTAATTAATAGTCATAATTTATTAAATGTTTATAATTATAAGGCGCCATTTTGATTCTACGTGACAACAGATGGGTGTTTTTTGGTCTTTAACCTTTTTAACCTATAGTATCCTCTTTCATGGATATGCGCTTCAATACTTTTACACGGTCCTCAGCGCATCTTTTTATAAATTTATAGTAAATTTGATACTTTTTTTTGTCGTCATTAGCACTACGCAGTAAATAAAATTTATCACAAATTATTAGGGTTTTGCAAACCAACCTGGTTTTTGTGAAAGATACAAATAATTAGCTAAAACCATACAGTACAGCAGACGGAAAAACTAAGCCCTTACATATACTAATTTTAATAGGAACTCTTTTAAACCTTTATTTTTTTGCAACATTTTCTTATAATTTAACACGAAATTTTATCGATAATTTTTGAAGCACTACCTGTATATTATATATATATAATTAAAAATATTAGTTTATATTATAATATATATATATATAGTACATATATGATAATACTATATATATACTACTATTTATATTATACTTTTATATAATTATATATATATATATGATATATAATATAGTATATATTATAATATATATTATTATATATATTATAGCATTGGTAATTAGATTTACATATTTGCTAAGTGAAAGGTTTTTAAATTGCTGTTTGCTTGAAAAAAATGCATAAATTTCAGACATTGTTTTAAAAAATTAAGAACATTATTAAATGCTTATCGTATCTTATAATTATATATATATATGATATATATACTATTAATATATATATATATATATATATATATTTATATATATATTTATTAATATATTATTATATAGTTATATATTAGATATATATATTAATATAAATAATATATATAATTATATATAATATAATATTAATATATATATATTATAGATATAATATATAATATATATATATATTAGTATAATATACTATATATATATATATATATATAATATATATTATATAATATATATTATTAGATATAAATAAGTTATATAATATATATATATAATATATAGTATATATATATATAATCAATATTATAATATGGCTATATTATTATATATATATATATAATATATATAATATCAGTAGATACATAATACTAACTAATCTACATAAAAATACATATTAATATATTATATATATATATATATATTATGTATATATATATATATATATAATATAATATATTTATAATACCGGTATATATATATATATATATATATTATATATATATATTTATATATCAATTTATATATAAGTAATATTTATATATATATATTATATATCTATTATGTATATATTCATAGTACTTATACTGTATATATATATATATATATATTATTATATATATATATAGTATATACTAATTATATATATATATATATTATATTTAACCGTAATATATATATTATATATATATATATATATACTAATATATTATATATATATATATATATTATATAATATTATATAGTATATTATATATATTGTATATATAATATATCTTATATATATTTTAAATAAATATATATATATATATATGATATATATATATATTATATATATAAATATGTTATATATATATATATATATATATATAATATACTATATATTATATATATATATCATATATATGTATATATAATATATAGTATATTATATATTTAATATATATATATTTTTATATTTTATATATAATAATATATATAATATATATTAGTATATATATATAGTATAATATATATATATATTATTATATATATATTATATATATATATATATATATATATATTTATATATTTAAACTTAATATGTATATTGTATAAATTATATATTATAATATATATATATATATATATATTTATATATATATATATTATATTAATATAGTATAATATATTATATATATCTATATATAGATGTATTTATATTATAATATATTATATATATATAATTTATATTATTATATATATACTATATATTTATATATAATATAATATTATATAAATATTTCAATAACTGAAAGAAGTCGATTTCTATAATGATAATTATTAATTATCATAAAAGGGCAATAATAAGTTCTATTTATCTTATTTAATTATTATGATTAATTATATTATTATTATTATTATTATTATTATTATCTATTATTAATTATTATTATTATTTTTTAATTTTATTATTTTTTATTATTATTATTAATTATTATTTATTATTATTATTATTATTATTATATTATTATATACAAATTATATTCTTATTTTTTTTGTTAACATATTTTTTGTTTATTAATATTTTTTATTTATTTTAAATTTTTTTTAAGTTATTATTATTATAATTTAATTTATATTATTATTATTATTTATTTATTATTATTATATTATTATTTTATTGATTATATTATTATTTATTTATTTTATTATTATTATTATTATTATTATTATTAATTATTATTATTATTAATTAATTATTATTATTATTATTATTTATTTTTATTATTATTATTTTTAAATTATTATTAATATATTATGTATTATATTATTCTTATTAATATTTTATGTATTATTATTATTAATTATTAAAAAATTAATATTCTTATTCTTTTGTTAATACTATTATTTTTGTTTCTATTTTTATTTTAATTTTAATTTTTTTTTAAAGCTATATTATTATTATTATTATTATTATTATTATTATTATTATTATTATTATTATATTATTACTATTATTATTATATATTATTTTATTATTTTATATTTTAATTATTATTATTAATTATATTATTATTATTATTATTATATTATTTTAGATATTACGAGAACATATTTAAAACAACTCGATAATTGGATATGAAGCCTTCTTCTAACCATGTCATATCCTAATCGAATCATCAAAGCCCGTTGAATAAAAATAAGAAACAATGGAAAGCAGGTTACTAAAAATAGCTCGACTTGGGGAATTGCTTATAAAGCTGTAATCCAAACACGTTGGAGTAATCTCATAATAAAATACAATAAATTTAAATATTATATATTTTTATTGTAACCTACACAATCAATAGAAGAACGTCAGCACGATTCCAATTTTTGCGGCGCAGTGGGACTGTGCACATTTTTTTGTTATATATATATATATATATATAGTACTTAATATATAATCATATATATATTTTATATATATTACTATATATATATAATAATATTTATATATTATTATATATGAATATATATTAAATATATATATATATTAAATTATATATATATATACTATATTAATATATATAATATATATAATATATATAGTATATTATTATATATATTTATATTATCATATATTATAATATATATATATATATATATATATATAATAAATATATATATATATATATATATACTATATATATTATATATTATATATATATATATATTTTATATATATATATATACTATAATATATATATATAAATATTTATTTATTATCATATTATCATATATATTAATATCATTATATATTACTATTATATTATATTATATATCATATAATATATTTATATATTATTATTATATATTGTTTTTTTTATTTTTATTTTTTTTTTAATTTTTTTTAAGCTTCAGTATTATTTTTATTATATTATTATTATTAGATTATTATGTTATTTTATTATTTATTTAATTAATTATTAATTATTATTATTAATTATTATTATTTATTTATTATATTTTATTATTATATTATTATTTAATTATTATTATTATTTATTATTAATTAATTAATTATTATTATTATTATTATTATTATTAATTTTTAATATTATATTATATTAATATTAATATTATTATATTTATTATTATTATTATTATATTATTATTAATTATTATTAATTATTCATTATTATTATTTTATTAATTTTATTATTATTATTATTATTACATATTAACCAAAACTTTTAAGATACTTCTTCTCCTTAATTGTAATATTTTTATTTTTATTTTTTTTATTTTCTATTTTTTATGTTTCTATTATTATTCAATTTATTATTATTAAAATTATTCTTTAGCATTTGTTGTTATTTTGTTGTTATATTGTTATTTCATATAATTGATTGATTTATTTTATGTTTATTGCTATTATTTATTATTATATTATTCATCAATCATCATCATCATCATCATAATCATCATCTTCATCATCATCCATCTTCATCATCATATTCATCATCATCATCAATCATCATCAATCATCATCATCATCAATATCATCTCATCATCATTATCATTATCAATTTATTAATTTATTAATTATTATTTTATTATTATTATAATTATTATTTATTATTATTATTATTAATATTTATTATGTATTATTATTCAATTAATTATTTTATTTATTATTTATTAAATTTAT
>JABUQX010005756.1:0-7500 GCA_015478945.1 Trachelipus rathkii
ACGAAGAAGGACGGGAATGACCGTTTCCCTTATAAAAGGGTAATTATATATATAATTTAATTTTTTTTTTTTTTAAATACACTAACTTCATGTTCTACAATTATTAGTAAACGTGTCTTTAATTAAACTTTCCTCATAAGTACTGATAGTTTTTTCTCTCTTATGTGTAACGCTCACCCTTAATGACTTAGTTATATAGATACTATTTTTGTAATAATTACTATATTTATGATATTATATATATACTATTTATTATATAGTATATATTTATTATTATTAACTATATATTAGATATATTTATGAATTATATGTAATATATATATAGATAATATAATAGAGTTATGGTTTATATATTACTATATATAGGGAATTTATTTTACGACTCCGCAACCCTGGTTTTTATACTATAGTATATATTATATAATATTGTATATTATATATAATATATATATAAATATAGTAGCACATAAATTATAATAGTATTAATTATATGGCTCATATAGATTTATGGCTACAGGTTTCTGAGTTCAAATTTTAGGTAAAGTATTATCAATTTTGTTTATATTTTTCATGATTAGGTTATAATAAATTATTAAATCTCAACTATTTTAGTTCGTGTGAATTTATTTAGCTTACAAAAAATTGATTTATAATATAGTTTATTTTATTTAAAGTATACTAATACACTGAATTAATGTTCCTATCTGAAAGTAAAAAAATGTGTTATATATATATAAATATTAAATAATAATATATATGTATATATATATATATATATCATAATTATAATATATTATATATATATATCTATATTATATATATATATATATCTATATATATTATATATATATAGTATATTATGTAATATATATTGTATATTTATATAATGCTCGGTTAGAATGATGATAAATGGTAAGAGAAAGAAGGAAGTTGTCATACTTATTATATGTCGGATGATTTGGTTTTGTGTGGCGAATTGAGAGAGTTTGAATATGTAGAGAGATTTGGCAGGGGTGCTGTAAAAGAGATTCTTGAAGATATAGCGTAGAAGACTTAAAGAATTAAGGTTATGGTTTATAGATGAGTCAGTCTAGGTTTGAAGTATGTGAGATGTGAACAGCTGATCAAGTTTCTGGTTAAATTATTTAGTATATTAGTTCGGATAAAGTCGAACGGATGATCAGAATGTAGAGGGAAAGTTGTTGAATGGGGATAGGAGGCTAATGCCAATAAATCGTTGTGATGCAAAGTGACTATTCTGATGATGCTAGGTTTACATGAGGGGTTATGTTTTTAATAATATGAATTAGATGGTGAAATTTAAAATACGAAAACCAATAAATTGTCTAAGATACCGTAATTATCGTCATTCATTCAAGAACCTAAAAGTATCGTAGATTCGAGTAAGCCTTCGTTACTGTTTCCCCTTTAAAAGAACGGAATAACGATAACGCAATCTATTTTCCGATAAACGTGAGTAACGATAAATTTATACATATTTATTTACATGTTAAATAATTTCTGTTAATATTATATATATATTTTATTATAAAATATATATATATATATTATAATATATATATATATTATCATATTATAATATATGTATATATATATATAAATATAATATTAATATATATATATTGCGAATTCGAGAAATGCAGCCGAGGTATGAGTTAACGAACGTGCTCACTCTACACACACACACCAACACTACACCATACTTGTATACTCCTTACGTCCATCCATGACACTCTACCACATCATAGACTAATATTAATTAAAAAAAAATAAATAATAAAATAAATAAAATAAAAATCAAAAAATAAAAAATTATAAATTAATTATATATATATAGTATATATTATATATAGTATATATACTATATATACATATATATATCTATATTATATAATATATATATAAAATTATATTATATATTAATATATATATATATATATATAATAATATATTATATATATATATGTATATATTATAATATAATAATAATATATATATATATAATATATTATTATAATATATATATATAAATATATATAATTATATAATACTTATTAATATATATATTATATATTATATATATATTATATATAATATAATATCTATATATATTATATAGTATTATTAATATATTATTATTATTATATATATTATATATTTATTATTATTATTATTTTATTATTATTATTATTAATTATTATTATTATTATATCTATTCTAAATTATTATTATTATTATTATATATTATTTTATTAATTATTATTATATTATTATTTACTATTTTTTTATGATATTAATTATATTATTATTATTATATTATTATTATTATTGTATTATTATTATACTTATACATCAATTACTAAAGCATCGAATTTAAAAAAAACACTATACTATATATATATATATTTATTATAATATAGTATATATTAATTATATATATTATATATATATATATATAGTAATAATATTATATATCTAATATATATTATATATATATATATCTATATAGATATATATATAATACTATATACTGGTACTAATTATATATATATATATAAGTATATTATATATATATATATATATATTATATAACTATATATATTTATAATATATTATAATAATAATATTATCTATTATATTTATTAGATATTATATTTTGTGTGTAACCTGCGGGAAGGTGGATGAGGGAGGGAAAGGTGGATGAGGGAGGGAAAGGTGGATGAGGGAGGGAGAGGTGGATGAGGGAGGGAAAGGTGGATGAGGGAGGGAAAGGTGGAATTGATACGACATAGGGCGAAGAATTCAGAGGCTGTAGTAATTGGTGAACGGAGTTTGAGAGAGTGTGTTGGCAAAAGGGTCTTAAGATAATCCAGGTATGAGTAAAGTGTTAGTGTTTGAGAAGGAGGAAACAAATGATGGGAGTGGGGTTAGAGATTGAGTAGGAGTGTATATTAGAAAAGTAAGCAGGATTTTCAGATCATTTAAGGGATGGATTTGGTAACGGAAGGAGGTGATGAAGAGAAGAGATAGATTCACAGAGTAGGGAGAAGGAATGAGAGCATTGAGTGGACTGAGGGAATTATGGAAAGGGGGGATTTATCAACATAAACTTAGACTAAGTATGTTTGAAAAATATGTGTTCCAGCGGTACTATATGGGTGGTGAAACATGGGGGTTGATTGCTAGGTCCAGGAAGAAGTTGGAAGTGGTTGAGATGAAAGGGTTGAGAGCTGTATGTGGGGTTAGTAAAAGAGAGAGGAATAGGGTTATAAAGAAAGAGATGTTATTTGAAATGGTTTGGTGAGAAGAGCGGAGAAGGGAATTCTAAGATGGTTTGGAGCATCTGGAGATAATGGCTAGGAACGAGGGTGTTAGAAGAGTTTGGAGGCGGAGGATAGGAGAGAGAAGGGGGTAGACGAGAAGAAGTGATTGGATGAATAAAGAAATGCTGAAGAGAGACGGGATGAGGGTGAGAAGGTTAGGGTGTTGGCGAGAGATAGAATGAATGGAGGAGGTGGGTTGGGCGAGATGAAGGGTAATATGAATAGGGAAAGCTGCACGACCACTACGCGCTTAGCGGATTAGTGTTTGTAAAAATAATAACATAATAACATTATAATAATATATTATATAATAATAAAATAATAAATGATATATAATATATATATATATTAGTAGTAAAAGTAAAGAAACTATTGTAGGAAAAAAGAAAATTCGCTCTTGGGGTCGAACCAACGGATGTTGGACTGGAGAAAGACATACTAGGAGCTCTCCCGCTGAGCCATTTCTAACCCAATAAAAATTAGATTCAGGACAACTTTTCAAACGACGAGGCCCCTTCAAGGCGAGTATAGAAAGTTTTCACCGCTGTTTTCCTCATGTTTAAGATTTAATAAATGTACATATACTGCATAAGACGCAGCTTATTTGTATACTGTAAATTAAAGAACTATTGTGGAAGATACAAGAAAATGCCTCTTTTGTGGTCGAACCAACGCATGTTGCGACGAGAAGACATTCTCGGACACTTGGTTACCATCTACCGGCTGAACCATCCTCTAACTGATAAAAAAGTAATCAGGAACAATCTTTTCAACGACGAGGCCCTTCAAGGCGATATCATAGTTTCCACCCTGGTTTCTTTGACCCCTCGTTTGTTGATTTTAATAAATGTAAATACTGCAAGACCGCAGCTTAAATTGATATAGTAAATAGAAGAACTAATTGTGGAATAATAAGAAAATTGCCTACTTCTTGGGTCGAACAAACGCAATGTTGCGTGTACTGAAAACGAATACTCGGACGCGCTAAAACCCGCTGAGCATCCTCTAACCAAAAAGTTAGATTAATCTCCGCACGATAGTCTTTATTTACTATACAAAATTAAGCTGCGGTCTATTGCAGGTATTATTTATTATTAAATCTTACAGAACAAGGGAAAACAGGGTGCAAACCTTTTGATTATAAATACGGTCGTTTCGAAAGTTGTCTGCAATCTAATCTTTGGTAGGAGGAGTGGCTCAGGCGGTAGAGGCGTCCCGAATAATGCATTCCATTTCGCAACATGCGTGGTGTCTGATCCTCCAGAGAGAACTTTTCTTTACCTTCCGCGAAAAAAGTTAATCTTATTTACTAATACAAATTTAAGCTGGCGGTTCTATTGCAGTATTACAT
Organism: Trachelipus rathkii; assembly: GCA_015478945.1. Classification (NCBI taxonomy): domain Eukaryota; kingdom Metazoa; phylum Arthropoda; class Malacostraca; order Isopoda; family Trachelipodidae; genus Trachelipus; species Trachelipus rathkii. The sequence continues at coordinate 4,696 of JABUQX010005756.1, forward strand.
TTATAAAATCTTATAAAAACAGAAAAGAGGGAAGAACATGGGTGAAAACCTGTTGATCAATCGTCTGAAGGGCCCTCGGTTCGTTTGAAACAGTTGTTTCCTGAATCACTGTTTTTGGGTTTAGATGGAGTTACTCAGCACGTAGAGCGTCCGAGTAATGTCGTTTCTCAGTATTAACTTTCATTAGGTCTTCAACCCTAGAGAGCATTTTCTTTATTTAAAAACGTACCTGCGGAACCAAATAGTTCAAATTTAAGAAGCTGCTGTCTATTGCAGTATTTACATTTATATATTATTATATATATATATACGTATATAAATAATTATATATTATATATTTTATATATATAAATATATATTAATATATTATCTATTATTATAATCTATGATTATTATTATATAATTTTATTATATAATATATATATTAAATATATAAATATATATAATATATATATATATATATATATATAATAATACTATATATACTTTATATATATATATATAGTATATATATCTATATATATATTATATATATATATATTTATATAATATATATAATATAATATATATATATATTATATTTATATATGATATTATTAGGGATGTACTGAACAGAATTCTGGTTCGCCTGAACGGAAGCTTTTCGGAACCTGGAAAAGTCTCGGTGACCGGAATTATCGATTTCGCTACACCTCACTATTCTTACTGAATAACTTGTCCTGATTTTTTCGACTGTATTGGTATTGACATGGTGTTTAACGCTCAATAAAATCTTTCACGTTTTAAGAACGGTTTCGTGCTAACGAACGCGATTTCTCATAAAAGTTACTTTGTTTACAAAACATTCTATTCAGCTGGTATGTACAGTTGTTTTGGCAATTAGCTAAAAATAGAAAAAAATGCAATGGTTTATGTACAAATCATGATTACTAATGTCATAGAGTTTATCGATGTGAAAATTAGATTAAAGCTAATTTTATTGAATGAATACATTCATAAAACAAAAGGGACTACGACCGTATAAATTCCTCAAGCACCGGAAATGAGAAATCTATAGATTAAAAGAAATTCCTTACGTTAGTGAGCATTTTTGTACGATTTGCGCTAAGTTTGACAAATACGAGCCAAACTCACATTCCTTTTTTTTTCGTAACACAAATTGCAAAAACGACAAACGGCTTGACATACGCTTCATGCTTAAAAAAAAAAAATAATAAGTAAACTAATAATAAAATAATGAATAATAATAATAATATAATAATAATTAATAATAATAATAATAATCAATACATAATATATAATTAATAATATTAATAATAAGATTAATTATTCCCTGTAGCTATTGTATTTTTGAGATATGGATTGGTCCTTTTAGAGGCGGACCATATAATATATATATATATTATATATATATATATCTATGATATACTCTAATATATATATATTATATATATATATATACTTTATATATAGTATATATATATATATTATAATAATAATATATATATAATATATATATTATATATCTATATATATATATCTAGTATATAGAATATATATATATATTATATATATATATTAATAGTATATATATATATTTATATATATATATATATAATAATATAATATATATATCAAGACATTTCAGTACTCTACGTATATATATATATATACCTATATATTATTATTAATATATATATATATAGTATATTATATATTATATATACTATTATATATATATATTATATAGTATAGTTATGCTTTGACGATTAATTCGGAATCGGAATCGGGAATCGGAAAAATTTTACCTGATGCTTGACGTTCTTTGTAATCAATCTGAAAAAAAAAGTTGATTCTTTTATGATATTTACAAAGACAATATTCGAAGTCGTGCCGTATTGATTTTTTTTAATATTCGGTGCTTCCTAATACCTATTTGATTAAAGAAACTAATTTGACGGCGCATGCTTTACGTAGAGTCCTAAGATATCATTGTTAGGATTTTCAGACAGCCATGGTGAGGCAGACATTTGACAAAAGTTTCGTTAGTCATGTTATGTTAATTTGTTGTTGATAGTTAGTATACCGTAAATGTAAAGTGAGCAGTGAAAAATATTTGCCTTTGTAGGAGGTGTAAATATATGGAGCATCTGAATAAATGCTATCGCTTCGAGTTTCACTTTTCAGTATCTCCCACAGCAGGGCCCTCTTAACACGCTAGTAAAAAACTGATAGGCAAATGCCTAGGGCGGGCCTAAGGGGCTAGACGAGGTTGAACATTTATTGAGAGAAAAAAAATAACTTATAATAATAAATAAATATATATATATATAAGTATTATATATATATAATAATATATAATATATATATATATAATAAATATAAGTATATATAATATATATTATTATAATTACATTGCTTAGCTGATTTTTTTTTTTGCCTAGGGCAGAATGAATGGTTAAGAGTGCCTTGCACACAGCATCTAATATAAGTGATTGTCTTCAAAAATGTTATGGAAGAATTTCAATATTCCTGGCTAATCAAATTCATGTTATAGTAATTTGATACGACCTATAGGCTGCAGGATTACACAAGCAGGAGTTCCAGGAATTACTGCTTTGTTACACTCTTTGACAACTAGTTCTTAATGATGCCATATTTGAACAAAGAGACTTGAAAAAAATATAATCCATATGCAAACAAATCGTAGGTCACTTTAATCACTCGCCTCAAGCTATGCCAAGTATGAAGATATAACTCAAACTAGATTTAATTTACCACAGCACAGATTTTTTCAGGATGTAC
>JABUQX010005756.1:12500-22500 GCA_015478945.1 Trachelipus rathkii
GTATATATATTAATTATTATATCCATATATATATATATTATATATGATATATATATTATATGTATTATTAATCAATTATATATATAAATATATATATATATAATAATATTATTATATATATATTATTTATATATATAATATATACATATATATAGTAGTATAAATATATTAATATATATTATTAGTATATATTAATATATATAATATATATATATATATATATATATAATTATATATATAAGTATACTTATATATATTTATAGTATATATATATAATATATATATATTAATATATATATATATATAATATACTATATAATATATATATATAAAATAATATATATATAATATATTGTGTGTGTGTGTGTAAATTTTACGTTTTGATTCCTTTCATTTTCTGAAATTTCTAAGTCAAAAAAATTTCTAAGTTCAAAAATTAAGTTAAGTTAGATTTTTTAAAAATTTGTTTAGTGCAAGCTTCTAGCATAATGTCAGAAGCTTGCCAGCTAAAAATTTCTTACAAAACTTAACTAATTACTTATTCTGATCTAATGAAATTTTTTTGAACTTAGAAAAAGTTTCTAGAAATATAAAAAGGATCAAAAAGTAAAGTTTTTCCTATAATAATATATATAGATATTATATATATATATATTATAAATATATATGAGTTAATATATATATATAATATATATATATATTAATTATAATATAATATATATATGTATATTAGTATTATAAATTATATATTATAAATAATATATATATTATTATATATAATATAAATATATATATATATCTTTATATATATATTAATATAATTACAGTCAGTTTCGGAATCGCCAAACACCTGTTCACATGTAACAATTGTGTTATGAAACACAATAGGGTATATCGGCTTTCTTTCTGTAAAGATGCCAAATCGCAAAATTTTAATCAAAATTGCCATGTCTATTATATCTCCTCTTGCTGCTTTCTGAAATATTATGATTTATTATTATTATTATATTAATTATTATTATATTATATTATATATTATTATATAATTATTAATATATTTTATTATTTGGTTTTATTTTTTAATTTAAAATTTTTTATTTTAAAAATTTATCGTTAATTTCTTTTTGTTTAAAATGTTTTTTTTATTGTATTGAGAAATATTTGTTGTTTTTATATTTATCAGTATTTATATTATTTAAATGTTATTATTATTTTATTATATTATTATTTATTATCTTTATTATATTTATTATTATTATTATATATTATAATTATTTCTATATAATTATTATTATTATTATCATTATTATATTATTATTATATTTATAATTAATTTTAATTTGTACATAATTATTATTATTGTATAATTTTATTATTGTAATTAATACTATTATTATTCCATTATTGTGTTATTGATTTTTATTATAATTATTATTTTTTAAATTATTAATTATATTTATTGATTATTATTATTATTATTATTATTAGTTATTATTATATTATTTATATATGTATATTTATTAATATGACATATAATTATTATTTATTATTATTATTATTATTATTTGATTCTATTATATTATTATATTTGTTTATTTAATTATATATTATTATATATTATATAGTTATTATTATTGTGATTATTATTATTTATTATTTATTTATTTTATTAATATTAATATTAATATTAATAGTAATATAATATTAAATTAATTTAATATAATATTATATTAATATAATATTAAATTAAACATTAATATTAATATTAAATAAATATAATCAATTTTTGAATTTACGGGCAGGTTTATTTTGTTAGAATCAAAAAAGCTAAACCACACTGAGGTAAACCTCAAAAATACATTTTTTATGAACACTGTAGGATGCAAACTAATTATTATTATTATTATTATTATTATTATTATTATTTTATTATTATTATATTATTATTATTATTATTATATTATTATTATTATTATTATTATATTATTATATATTAGTATAAATTTTATTATTTATTTTTTAATTATTATTATTATTATTAATAAATATTAATTATATATTATTAATTATTATTTTATTAATTTATTATTATATATTATTATTATTATATATTATTATTATTATTTATATTTAATTATTATTATTAATATTATTATATTATTATGTTAGATATTATTATTATTATTATTAGTATATTATATTATATTATATTATGTATTATTATATAATTCTATTATAATTGATATCTATTATTATATTAGTATATTGATGTATTATTATTCATATATATATATATATATCTATATATATATACACTTTATTATATTATATATATATATATATATTATATATATAATATATTATATATATATATATAATACATATATATAATATAATTAATAATATATATATATATATATAGTATATATATATTATATATATATATATATGTATATATATAATATATATATAATATAATAATACTATAATAGTATATATATATTATCTATATATATATATATAATAATAATAGAATAATATAATAATAATAATAAATAATAATATAATAATAATAATAAAATAATAATTAATAATAATAAAATAATAATAATTAATAATATAATAATAATAATAAAATAATCAAATAATAATAATAACTCAGTAATAATTAATAAATCGAATAATATATAAATAATAATATAATAATAAATATAATAAATAAATAAATAATAATAATAATAATTATTAGAAGAAAAAAAAAGTTGGAAAAATGTTTAATTTATTAATTAATATATAATTAAACAATGATTAAAATCTTTATAGTTTGCATCTACAGTGTTAAAAAATGTATTTTTGAGGTTTACCTCAGTGTGGTTTAGCTTTTTTGATTCTACTAAAATATAACCTGGCCCGTAATTAGGAAAATGTATTAATCATTATATATTTAATATTAAGTATTAATATTAATATTAAATAATATTAAATTAATATTATATTTAATATTAATATTTTATATATATTAATATTAATATTAATATTAATATTAATTTAATAATTAAATGATGAGTATAATATTAATAGTATAATATAATATAGATAATAATAAAATAAAATAATAATAATAATATAATAATAATAAATAATGAATAATAATTTAATATTAATAATAATAATAATAATAATAATATAATATAAAATAATAATATAATTAATAAAATATATAATAAATAATATGATATATATAATTATAATTATAATAATATTATAATAATAATAATAATAATGCATAATATCATAATAATAATAAATAATAATAATAATATACTAAATAATAATAATATTATATTATATTATTATTTGGCGTATGATTTAATACTCAAATTTCTTATTTATATTTTATAATATATATAATATATATATATAATTATATATATATAATATAGTATTATAACTATAATTATAATATTATCATATATATAGATATATATATATAATATATATATAGTTTTATATATATATATATTTATATATATAATATATATATATATATATATATTATATATATATATAGTAATATATAATAATATATAATAAATATATATATTATATTATATATTTATATATATATATACTATATATATAGATATATATATATAGATATTATATATATATATAATAATATATATATATAATATAATAAATATATATTATAATATATATGTATATATATGTTACAATAAAATAATATATAGTATTTATATATATATTATATGTAATATATATAAAAATAAATTATATTATATAATAGTATATTATAATTATATATATAATAGTAAATATATATATATATCAATATATATATAATTATATATAATATAGTATATATATAATATATAATGTATTATATATATATATATATATATATTAATAAAGATATATATATATCTATATATATACATATATAATACTATATAATATAGTATATAATATAATATATATATAATTATATATATATATATATATATATATATATATATATATATATATATATATATATATTTATATATATATATATATATATATAAGCAGTGCCGTCTTCTAGATTATCTTTTTTTCTTTTTTTTTTTTAAATGTGATAAATGATCTTATAACAGCAGAATAAAATATACTACAAAAGAAAACCTATAAGCAAAATGAATTAAATAACCTCGCCAACAAAGGGTTAATTTAATAATTAAGCACAATAAAATGTTTCACATAGTAAAACTTATGAATATATTTGTTTAAATTGTGAAACACACAAGTGTTAATTAAAAATTTCAGTCATGAATTTTTTTTTATACAAAATTCAAACCAGATTAAACATTTTGCTCAAAATATTTGTTTGTACATGTTTATATAAAATTAAATTCTTAAATGAGATTGAACAAGCTAGTAAACAATATATATATATATATATATATATATATATATATATATATATATATATATATATATATATATATATATATATATATATATATATATATATATATATATATATGGCATATATATAGTTATAATATATATATATATGTATATATAGCATAATAATAATAATAATATAATAATAATAATATATATATATATATATATATATATATAATAATATGTTTATAATAATATAATAATAACAAGAAAATACATATAATATATATATATATTAATATAAAAATAAAAATATAATAATATATAAAATATATAAAAATAAAAATATATATATATATATATATATATATATATATATATATATATATATATATATATATAATATATATATATATAATATTAATAATATATATATATAATAATAATATGTAATATACATATATATATATATATGTAATATATATATATATATAATAATAATAATAATATATATATATATAATAATAACTAATAAAGAACAATAATATAATATATATATATAACTATATATATAATATATATATATATATATATATATATATTTAAATGGTTTTCGCTTTGAAAAATGGATTAGAATAATTTTTTCTGATCGGAACTAAAAAATGGTGTTTCTATTCACCATCTTCTAAAAGAAAATTTGCCAAAAATATTCTATACCTAATAAAAACTTTATTTCTTTTGCATTTTTTTTTTTTTTTTGTTAATCTTGTCCCAAAATATATCCCAGCCTACATTTCCAAAAGCCTAACCATCACAACGAAATCTGAAAAAGAAAATGGCCAAGTGTTTGCAAGAAATTTTTTTTACGCTAAAAGGTAATGTGGGTCTTTACAAACATACATTAGAAAAACATGGAGGGGGCAGAGAAATAAAATTAAAAAAAAAAACACAATTAACCCATACCTAATGCAATTCCCTGAAGTGGGCCTTAAAGAGAGTTAAGAAAAAGAAGGAAAACAGATGAAGGCAGGGAATTCCACAGAACAGATGTGGCTGGAAAGAAAGTTTTACCAGAAAGAGAGAGTCTTGAGTTCACAGTACTCAAAGAGAATTCATGCGACAACAAAGCACCTCTAGTAAAAAAAAGAAGGAAAAACAGATGAAAGCAGGGAATTCCACATAACAGATATGCCTGGAAAGAAAGAGATACCACAAAGAGAGAGCCTTGAGTTGACAGTATTCCCACATAATTCATGCGACAACAAAGCGCCTCTAGTACTACGATTGTGATGCAGATTTGGCGGAATGCGAGAGATAAACTCTCTCGCGCACTTGTCGTTGTAATACCTATAGTAGAGAGAGATAGAGCGCCAATGTCGCATCGCATATATTATATATATATATATATATATATATACACTATATATATATATATATACCACCGATGGAGTCAGTATATATATATATATATATATATATCAGTGGCGATTCCTGCCTCATGTTTGGACGCATGCAATGCTGGAAACTAAAAAGCTAAAGAAAATGTTTATCCTTTAAAACTATATATATATATATATATATATATATATATATATATATATATATATATATATATATATATATATATATATATATATATATATATATTTTTTTTTTATATATATATTTATATATATTTATTTTAGCTATATATATCTACTTACTTACTTTAAATATTACGGAAGGTTTACTTGAACATGAAATCTATTCTCCTGGTCGTTTTGCAAAATTCTTCTATTATTAAATTATAAAAATTGTCTTTATTTTCCATGTTTCTTAAGATAATTTTTTTCTATCGATATTAGGGAAAGATTGGACAATCTTACTTTCATTTGAGAGTTTCTCAAATATGTTTTAGTTCTCTTAATTGAGAGCTGAAAATGTGCGTTCAACACTCGCACTTGATATTGGTATAGTTAGAGTTAAAATTAACAGTCTATAGAGTTCCTTAAGGCATTCTGAAATCTTATTCTCTAATAAATACTTAAGGATTTCGTCAACATTATCTTTAGCAAAAATTTTGTTTCAGTATGCAATACACAATTCAGATCGCAAACGTGGAAAGTCAAAGTAAGAACGGTAGTTTATTTTTAAAGATTGAAAAGCCTTTTGAGGAAAACTAATATTGTATGGTTTAAATTTTTTGCCATTCAAAAGTTTGGACAAAATCCAAATTTTTAAAAGACATAAAACCCCACACTCTTTGGTATTTGGGTGTCACGGGGTTCGCCCCTCCCCTACTGGGTATGGAAAACGTCCCCACTGTGTTCCCCCGTCGCCCCCTAAATTGCAGTGTAATACCTTTACAAATAATATATATATATATACTATGTCCCAGCACCCCCAAAAAAAAATAATAAATTTTTATATTTTATGTTTAATTTTTTTATTTTCCTAATAACAAAATTTTACAAAGGGATTCCAAAAATGTATTTCTCATTTCCTTTTTTTTTTTTTTTCAGATTTTTTTTTTTTTTTTTTACAGTTTCACCTCGGTAAATTCCAGGATTCCAGCAATGTATTCTTTTTCCCGGTAGCTGTTTGTATATGTGTAGAGAAAAACATTTTAAAATATGTGATTAATGAAACTCTTCTAAGAATGTATATCTCTATATATATATATATATATATTTTTATATATATATATATATGTCTTTTATATATATATATATATATATATATATATATATATATATATATATATATAACATATATATAACACTTATATATATCTTCTCTTTATATTCTATATAATAATATATATATATATATATATATATATATATATATATATATATATATATATATAAAACTGAAATGCGTAATGATGAATAAAGGCGTTATGTGAAAAAAAGCCACTAAATTTAAACCTTATTCACTTATGATTTAAGATCTAAATACATTAATTTTTCTCCCTTACTAGAAGCAGAAAAATAACTTTGGTTTAAAGGCATAATGCTAAAAAAAAAAAATTAGGCCGTATTTAGTCATGCGATAAGGCCTATTATTGAATAAAATTGTTTTCCCAATCTATAAGCAATCTGTCATTCTCATTTGCATTGCATTTTTGGCCATATTTACTAATAGAATAAGGGCTAGTTTTCATTTAGAAGCGGATTTTTTTCTGAATTTCTTGCATTTAAAGCCAGCATATAAAATTTACTATTATAAATATTTATAATATTTAATATTATGTTATTTTCATCCCACCAAAGTATACATGCCGTAATTATTTTTTTACTTTACGTACGTACGCATTCATTGCATGCTTTGCATTCATGGAGAAAACGCCACTGATATATATATATATATATATATATATATATATATATATATATATATATATATATATATATATATATATATATATATATATATATATATATATATATATATATATATATATATATATATACTATATATATATATATATATATATATATATATATATATATATATATATATATGTATAATATATATATATATATATATATATATATATATATATATATATATATATATATATATATATATATATATATATATATATTATATATATATATATATTTATATATATTTATATATATATATATATATATATATATATATATATATATATATATATATATATATATATATATCTGTAATAATTTTGAAATTACGTATCCTATGATCTTCCGTTCAATTCACAAATAATATATCAATTCCTTCACCAAATATGGATTAGCACAATCTTTCCCATATAAGTAATAAAGACAAAAAGCCACTTTGACTGCTTTTCGATATCTAACTTTACAAGTGAGGGGACAATTTAACTGTTTTATATAAAGTTGTTAATATATAATGCAACTTCTTCATTGAAATAAAATAACTTAAACATTCCTCTGCTTTTAATTAAATTTAAATTACGTTTTTTATGATGTTCCTTTGCAATTTCAAACAAACATATAATTTCCTTCACCAAATACAAGTTACAAAATCCTTCTTATATATATTTATAGAGACGAAAAGCAAATTTCAGGACATTTTGAAAAAAAATCTACTAGTGTAGGGACGAAATTTTTTTTCTTATTCAAATTTCTTTATAAATAATGCAACATCACATTGATATCGTTGAATTAAAAGCTTTTCTGTTATTAATAATTTGAAATTACTTTTGCTATAACCAAACTTTCAGCTTTCAAACGGACAATAATTTAGAAAAACAATCTTATATAAATTTATAAAAACAAAAAGCCACTTTCGAGGTACATTTTAGGAAGAAAAATAAACCATTTATGGGACTAATTTTTATATTAATATATATATATATATATATATATATATATATATATATATATATATATATATATATATATATATATATATATATATATATATATATATATATATATATATATATATATATATATATATATATATATATATATATATATATATATATAAATATAACATATATATATATATTTATATAAATATATATATAAATAAAATTATTTTAATTACCTCTCACATATTTAATTTTTAGGGAGCGGAAATTCATTAAAAAGTTGTTACAAAAAATCCGGACTCCATTGTACAAGTAATTGGTGGAAGTGTGATAAGTACTTTGATAGCTTGTGCAACTGCTGGGAAATAATGTGCAATGATTTTGAAGTAATGTGCTTTAACCCTTAATAGGTAAGGTAGCCATTTTATTTCACCCAAAGTAATCTGGGTCTTTGTTAAAATGAATTATTAATTTTATTTTTCCATCCATCTACAGTAAATTTAAATGGTTTTCGCTTTGAAAATGGAATTGAACTAATTATTTTATGATCGGAACAAAAAAAAGGTGTTTCAATTCACCATTCTCTAAAAGAAAATTTGCCTTAAATATTCTATAACTAATATAAACTTTATTTCTTTTGCATTTTTTTTTTTTTTTGTAAAAATATAAAATCCAGCCTACATTTACAAAAGCCTAGCCATCACAACGAAATCTGAAAAAGAAAATGGCCCAGTGTATGCAAGAAATTTTTCTGACGCTAAAAGGTAATGTGGGTTCTTACAAACCCACATTAGAAAAACAGGGAGGTTGGTAAAGAAATAAAATTAAAAAAAAAACACAATTAACCTATACCTAACGCAATTCCTTGAAGTGGGCCTTAGAGAGAGTTAAGAAAAAGAAGGAAAAACAGAAGAAGGCAGGGAATTCCACAGAACAGATGTGGCTGGAAAGAAAGTTTTACCACAAAGAGAGAGTCTTGAGTTCACAGTACTCACAGAGAATTCATGCGACAACAAGGCACCTCTAGTAAAAAAACAGAAGGAAAAACAGATTAAAGAAGGGAATTCCACTTAACAGATATGCCTGGAAAGAAAGAGATACCACAAAGAGAGAGCCTTGAGTTGACAGTATTCCCACATAATTCATGCGACAACAAAGCGCCTCTAGTACTACGATTGTGATGCAGATTTGGCGGAATGCGAGAGATAAACTCTCTCGTGCACTTGTCGTTGTAATACCTATAGTAGAGAGATAGAGCGCCAATGTCACATATATATATATATA
>JABUQX010005756.1:50000-62500 GCA_015478945.1 Trachelipus rathkii
TCTAAATTTTAGTTGGGACTCTAAGTTTTTTCAACCCTCCCTGATCTAATGTCTAACTGCTAACTGATTTCCTAAGTTTAGAACTTGTTATCTCAAAGTATTATCTGTCCCGACTGGTAGCGATTTAAGGTGACAATGCTCTTATAAAACATTCTAAACCTCCATCTCCAAATCTTCCAACCCTCCACGTCTCTCTGTCTTTCACTGTCTCTCTCTGTCTCTCCCTGTCTTTCTCTGTCTTTGGGGGAGTTTCTAAAAGAGGGGCTTCTTAGGGGATGGCAGATGAATCATTCCTTTGGATTTCAAATGTGGGGTTCTCGTAAGGGTTCTCATAGGGGTCTTTCGGGGGGTCTTGCGAAAAAGCATCGATATTTGTTTTATAGATCATAAAGCAGCAGAGTTTAAATATATAAACAAGTTAAGAAATGTTATGATATATTGGTGCCAGTCGAAATAGAAGCCACAACAAATAAGATTTTAAGTGCTTATTTGACTAAAATAAAATTTTAAGTCTTTGATTTCAATATTTGAATTATTGCAACATTATCCCCTGCTCCAAGGAATTGACTAAATTAAACTGCACTTAAACATCTTAATTCAAATGAAATAATTCAAAATTTTGGTCTTCTGGATCGATTTCACAAATGTTAATAAAAGAAAAGTTTTACATCACAATGTAAGATGGACAAGGTTGTTCAAAAGATTGTCTTCACAGTACTAGGTTAACAAAATTATACGAAGGCACATTTAAAAAAAATTACTAAAATGCTTAAGGATATTAAACATGAACAAATAACGTAACAAAAATACGTTTGGAAGTCATACACAAAATAATTTGAGAAAATATTAATAAGCAAGCGATTGTGAAAGCAAGCATTAGTATGATAGAACATTTACAATTTGTAAACATATTAATAAGCAAGCAAAGCAATGTTTGTAATTTTGTATATGTAATGAGAAAAATGAAAAATGTAATCCATTGTTCTTTTTATTGTTGGACGGTACGATAATAATTACAGGCGTCCCCATATTTAATAATCAAACAAGCCAACTTTAAAAGAATGGTTTTTTGTAAAGCAATGTTTATCGGTCGGTGGGTTATGTAAAAATTTTACAAGGAAAATTAAATTATAATCTGATTTGGATCATCCTAACGTTATATGAAAGTATTTTATTTAAATCTGTTATTAATACTAATATATTATTAAAATATAAAAAAAATAACTTAAACTACCACCTGGTTAAGACAATTTTTAATACTGGATATTTTAAACTTTATTTATAAAGTCAAAATATCTTCAAGCTCCCGTAAAAAAGAAAAAAAAAATCTGGCTAAAATATGAGTTTTTTCATAAACATTGGAGCGCCAATAAAAATGTGTTAAATATGAGGTACTTAGTGTTTTTTAGAACTTTAGTTAAAAAGTTAATTTTTATATCATGAATGAATAAAATAATAATTAAAGCTTAAAAATTAAAAAATAAATTTTAAAATTTCAATTAAAAGATTTCTGATTATAATGAAAATTAAAAATTAAAAAATTCTTACTATTAATAAAAATTCTGATTATATAGCATAAGGCTAATTAATATTAATAAAAGCTGATCAGGCTAATTAATATCAATTAAAGCTGATTATAGCATAAGGCTAATGAATTAAAATTAGATTCTGAGTAATTAAAAATGAAGATTTTTAATATTAAAATATTAATAAAATACAGATATAGCGTAAGGCTAATTTTTAATTAAAACAAAATTAAAATAAAAATTCTGAGTAATGAAAATAAAAATTCTAATATTAAAAGCAAAATAAGGTTAAAAATTCTGAGTAATAGTAACTTTATATGTAATTCTGAATGGGTCTATTATATTTTATTATTGAACAAAACAAAAATTACTAACTAAATTTTTTAGTTTTTTATAGATTTTCTTTAAATAAAAATAAATAATAAATACATGAAATAAAGTTCCAAAAATAAAAAAAAAATTTTTCGATTTTTATTTAGTTTTTTATTTAAATAATAATTGGACCCTGGGGGCAAAAAAAAATAATATTAAACGCTTTATCGAATAATAAAATAAAATAAAAAAAAATGTTAAGTATACACAAAAAAAAAATGTGTAAGTTTTCTGTAATATAACTTAAATCTAAAAAGTAAAAAGAATGTAAAATGTGTAAAGTTTTTTATATTCTGTAAACAAACAAATAAAAAACTTACATCTAAAGGATATTAAAGTATGAAACTGTTGAAATATTTATTTACAACATATTAATTATTTACAACATACTAATTAATGTTCTCAAAGTTAATTAGTATAATTCCATCTTCATGGTGTCTTCTAACACAATTTCATATAAATCCTGATGTTCATATAAATCCTGATGTTCATATAAATCCTGATGTTGCTTCGTTTCTTCTTTGTAACTTTTTAAAGTTACAGTCTTGTTGTTTCAGTGTGGTCTTCCCTTATGTTCGGACCTTATTAAAATTACTAATGAGGTTCTGATGAAGAATCTCTAATCGATGGTATCTTTTCAAATTTCCTGATCACATATGGAAATTGGTTTTTATTAAGCTGTTACAACTATCTATCTTATTTTTCAAAAAGTTTTCAGATGAAAGTGGCCAAAATTCAACTTAGTCCTTCTGATAGAGATGATAGAGATGGAATGAAAAGATTTTCATGGTCCAAAGTTATAAACTTTTTATTTTAATTCTAGTAACCTTTTTCATCATGTAATTGCCAAGATGTAATTATGTTAACTAGAAATTGTTTCTAAATTTATCAAAGATTTTATTTACAATAAACTGAATGAAGATAATGAAATTAATTGGAAGATTGGAAGAGAAATGTTCCTTCTTTATCTTCTTGGTCCAATTAACATTCCATTGTATTTTCTTAATATTAATAGGAACTATTTAGTATATCACATGTCTTTTCCATGATATATATTCCATCTGAATAATTATTTTCAAAGAACTAATTTCAAATGTTCTTTGATATGAGTTTAGTAATAAAAAACTCATTAATGTTTCTTAAGTTTAATCAACTTATGTACAATAAACTATGTTTTTATATTTTTCTTATATAAAAATATAAAAGTATAAGAAGGTATTTTGGTTTCAGGTACTGGGTGGAATATATTGAGAATCATATGAAGAATTGCTATGTTCAACTTCAATTTTCAGTGGTAGTTTTCAATCACTCAATTCTTCTTATTCTCAATATTTTCATTTTTCCACCTAAATTTTCAAGTTTTTTATCTAAACTTACAAGTTTATACTACCTCAGGTATTCAATTCCATATTTACAATTTCTTACCATTCCGAGGTAGTCTTTACATACGTTTTCTTGGTCAAAATCAAATATTTTATACAAAAGAGTTTCTAGGACTAACGAAAAATAAAATTATATTTTTCTAGAATTCAGTGTGGTTGAATATTTTCCTAGAATTAAATTCTGTCTTCTGTTCTAATAATTTATTAATCTATTATTTTATCTAAAAATTTTATTCATTAATAAATTTTTTCCTAAGGTTTTAACTTTCTTCTGTGTCTAGTTTCCATCAAGAATAAGAAAAGAACAGTAAAGACACTTTCCATAGGCCTTTTTATTTTGACTGTCTCCTAATATTCTTTGTTGTGGTAGACACAATTTAAAGTTGTCTGGTTGACTCAAACAATTTGTTCTTTCCTGTTGGGAATGAGTGTGAAGATAGCGATTGAACAATCATAGTGTCAATACTTCCTACCTCTTCTCTTACATTCTTATCATTCTTGAACAAAATTGAAGTTTGTGATTTTCATAATCAACACTTTACCAGGATTATCTGGTTGTTCTTTCCTAAATTTATCAATCTCACTAGGATCTGTTTACCAGTAGGTGTTAGTATCTGTTTTCTACACTGTTTCTTTTAAAAATCTTCACTTAAAATATGTGAAGTTCCGGTTACATTTTCTGTTAATTTCTTAAAATATATTTTCTTATATAAAAATATATAAAAGATAATTTTCTATAATATGTATGGTTCTTTACCATATATAAATATATTTTCCTATCTAAAAATTTAAGTATCTAAAAAATAAATCTGAAATATGTATGGTTCTTTTCCTATACATCTATAAAATATATTTTTCTTATATAAAAATATAAAAGTAAAATCTGAAACATATTTCTGCAATAAATATGAGCTATCTTTTATGTGTTATTTATATTTTCTTGATAAATAACATATAAATTTCAATGTGTTTCTATAGTAGTACAACAATTATTATATGTGTTATTTATATTTTCTGATAACAATAAGCGTATAAATATTCAATGTATTTCCTGTATGTAGTACTAACTATTATTAATGTGTTAATTTATATTTTCCTGATAACATAACGTGTAGATTTTTTCAATGTGTTTCTGTAGTAGTACGGTACTTGAAGATTCAGATTCCCATTCTCTTGTCTGCTCTTATAAGGTTTTCTTTATGAAATTCAATTTTCAATTACATTCTTATCATTTTCTAAGTATCTGAGAGCAAGTAACGGTCCTGAGATGATAAGCGTTCACAGCTAATTTAAAAATTTAGAAATTATACACTTTATTTTAAACTAATTTCTTTCTTTTTTTTCCACGAAATTTAATCCGTATTACTTGAACAATTTTCTGGCAATAAATTTTCATTCAATGAATAACTTTACTTTATTGTTATTAGGGTGGTCCTGCTAGAATTGTATGATTTACTCCCTAATTCCTAGGTAGTTGGGTTATCCTGGCCAAAAATAAACCGTAACAAATCTTTTGCTCAGATGGCATACTGCAGGACAATCTCTGTTCTTTTCCTTTTTCAGGCTATCTTAACTCTTTACCTTTTATGGCTCTTCACAAGTGGTTTTTAAAATACACACTATTCTGATTATTATGGCACTAATTGTTCTCAAAACAGAGTTCTTATCTCCCTGTTGACTGTATTCTTCAATGCCTAAAAGAGGTCTATTTCCATTAAACCTAAGAAAGTTTTCATTACTTTCTTAATTTTATCTACGAGTTTCTCAAAAGTAACAATCAACGGTAAATATTCCTTGTAAAGTATGCTAATTTACAATTCCTGAATGATTGCTAGAACTCCTTGGTGAATAACCGGCTTATCCTTTCAATCCTATGAAATTCCTGGTTATTACCGAGTTCTGAAAATAGTAAGATTTTCTTCCTTTTTTCACGGATGAGTCTCGAATGCTTCTGTATGTGTTCTTTTAACAGAATTATTAAAAAGTTTCGTCTCCATATGTTGTCTAAATTCTCACAACTTCTGACCAACTAACCTTTTCTATACCCCTATCATAGGTCTATCTATACTATCTTTTACTTTTACTGAAGTGTCCATGTTCATTTAAAAGTAAACTTCGATTTCTTATCTAAGGTCAAAGGTTGTTTAAACTTCTGCAACTGGAAAATTCACTTTAAATGTTGAACAAAATGTAAATGTATCAAAGTTCTTGAAAGCTATCTGTGAAGAGGTTTCTATATAAAAGGTTGTCCAATTCCTTCTTTTACAGGTTATCTTCCTTAAGCGATCTAAGATATCTTTTTATTCTACATTGTTCATTTCTGGTGTTATATTTTTTCTTATCAGATCTTTTCTGATAGTGAAATCTCTTGAATCTTAAACTAAAGAAAACTATCTATCCTTTATTTGGAACCTTCTGTTTCAAAAATATTAACCTAGGTTCTTTTCTGTAAAGCTCCAATGGTTAAATAGAATATAAATTCTTATTTTCTTTCTTTTCTCTCTTATCCTATAATCTTTGTAGGCATAAGACAATAAGTTATTTATTAACATTTGAAAAATTATTAATAAATAAACACCTTTTATAAATGTTCCATGAGCAAGCACCTATGGGTCTTATCATGCTCTTTTTCTAAAAATTGATGTAAAGTTCCAAAGAATAGGTTTCTCATTACTGACTAATAGTTCATGAAATATTTTAAAAGATATTTCTAGCTTCTTCTATAGCATTTTGCAAATGTCTGTTTTATTCTCATATTCTTCTGTAAAAACATCTGTCACTTGAGCCTTTGAAAGTTTATGAGAATAAAAGTTATTAAGATATAAGCTTTGGTATCTTTTTAAAGTTCATCAATGATTGGAGCAAATTTGCTAAATCCTTTGTAAAATCAGTGCAACATAATGTCTGGTAATTTTCAAACAAAAGACTGTTAATCTAAATTTATTTCCTAAAAGATAAGGAAAATAAATAAAATGTCCTATAAATTCTGTTTTCAAAACTTCAACTTTTCTTTAAAGTTCCATTTTAAAATTTTTCTAGAATAAAATATTATTCTATTATTCTACGCTCTTAGATTTATAGAATTTTGATTTAAAATCTAAGTGCTTCATTATATCTTCTTCTAATGACTGAAACAGATATATATACTTCTTGTGTCCTGGAATATTCCTTCAATTCAATATTAGTTTGGCTTGGTTCTCTTCTTCTTAGAGTTTATATTTGAAAAATATCCTTTTCTTCTTGATATTTGTTCATTATTGACTGTTCTTTTTATTCTTTCTGAAAAAGAACGTCCTTTTCTATTGAGTTTTTATGAGATTCTTCTTTAGAAATCTCCTTTCTGGTCTATTGGATGATTTATGTGGAATAATTACTTTTACCTTTCTTCAATCTCAAAGCTGGGCTTACAAATTCTGATTTCTGGAGTCTAAACCCTAATTTCTGTTTTATTATATATCTATATATGTTTAAATATATATAATATATGTTTACTAATATTGCTTAAATAATGGGTAAAATTTACAAAGTCGCTTGAAGCGAAAACAGCAATTTTCGAAATTTCTGATTTTCTACTCTCTTTGCTTCTAGGGCCCAAGATCCTATTTTCCCGTATGATTTTTATAAATTTTACTACGAATTGTTAAAGCCTGTATATATATATATATATATATATATATATATATATATATATATATATATATATATATATATATATATATATATATATATATATTTAAATATATATAATATATATATATTTTTATATATATATTATATATATATAATATATACATCTGTGATTTTATTGTAAGAAGTTTGTTTTCATGGAGCTATCAGTGTGAGCAAATTTAACAATTTTTTGAAATTTCCTCTGAAATCCAAATTTTATGTTTATTCTTCTCTTTTTCAATGATCCTTCTTGATCAGAAAAAATGTAATTTTATTAAATCTTTTAATGAAGTATCCTCAATCTTTTTATAAATTTAAATCTAAAGAAATTTATTAAAGAATGGATAATTATCGGTCTGTTATCACCATCTTCTTTTCTTCATAAATGTTACCGCTTTTCATCAACACTATTTTTTATCACATTGAGTAAAATTAGGTGAGTTTCTTAGCTGTAATTGTACTATTATTTTATTATTTGTACTTATTTTGTACATTTGTACTACTTTAAACACAGAGTTATTCATTTTTTGCTAAAGAAGAGGTCTGTCCACTCTTGCTTACCTACAGATTTATATATTCATTAATAGTCGTGGGGGGAGGTGTGTTTCCATCTTGTTCTTCCCCAAATATTTCGATAACCATAACAATGTCTTCTGGTTCTTCTTCTATTTCTTCCGATACCTCGATTATAGGGGTTAAAATAGAAGGAAAATATTCCAACACTTGAACATCTGTATGATCAAAACCATAGGGATATTCTTCCATATTCGAATCCTCATTATTCGTGAAAGGGTCTGAAAGGTTCAGAGGAAGTTCACTCTCAATCGAACCTCCATATAACTGATCCAAAATCGTTTGGCGTTGTCTGGTTCCTTCAATAGAAAGACCCAAGTTATTCATAATTGTATGGAGCCTTCTAGCTCTTTCAGAAGAAGTATCGCTTTCGATATCTCTTGAATTAGATAATTGTACATTGTGATTCATTAAATCGTCCATTTCTTCATTCAAAGTAGTACAATAATCATGGTCTACCAGATGATCATTTCTAAGAGATTCTGCTGGGGATTCTGGATATTCATTATCGTTATTGAAAGCGTCACTTTCATTAGAAATACCCATAATGTGATCCATAACTTCTGGTTCTTCTAACCATTCTAACAAGGATAATGTATCTATTGAATCTTCGAAATCTTCTTCGAAATCCAAATCTGAAATTTCCATATCAAGAAACCAATCAAACTCATTGTAGTCTCTCGGCGGTAATTCTAAATTAGCGCCTTGCATACGATAAACAGTAAAATCATTTACAGAAGGATACCTGTCTCTATGACATTCTGTATTTTCTAATGTTTGAACAGTTTCATCCATTGTCCAAGGTACAGTAGCCATTCTGTACCGATATTGCTCTTCAATAACAATATCTTCATTGTTTCTGTTGCTAGAATGAATTCTCGTTTGTTCTTGTAATAGTGAATTTGGTTCGGTATGAAGCCAGGAATAATACTCCAAAGCTTCCTCAATATTTGTATATAAGGAGGCCAGTCTTTGCAACCTTCTTTCGTCTTCTTCTTTATCTTCACTATTCCTCTTCATTGTGATGAAGCTATTTATTGTAGTTTATCAATCTATTTAGATGAAGAGGAATAAATATTCCTATTTATTTCAAAATTAAAATTCAAAGTTCAAAGTCCATCTTAAATGTCTCTGATGAATTCATTCTTCATTCTTTAATATAAAAAACTATCCAAAGAAGTTTTCTAAACTATAAGAAACTAATTAAAAAATATTCTTTAAAAATTATTCACAAATTTTTCCAAAGTTTTTAGCATTTTCTATTGCTCTTGTTAAGTAACTTTTTCTAAGTCTTTTCAGTCACTAATACTGACTGCTTTTAAAGAAAAATATTTTTTATTTAAAACATTAAAAAAAATATTAAAAAAAAACATTAAGTGTTTCTAAAACTAATTAAAATACTGATTGCTTTTAAAGAAAATATTTTTTATTTAAAACACCAAAAAAAATATTAAAAAAACATTAAGTGTTTCTAAAATTAATTAAAATATTATAAGTGTTCATTTTTAATCACTTTATTTTAATTACTTTAATTACTAATTAAAATTGTTCATTAAGATTGGTTACTAATTAATATTTAATTACAAATGTCTACCTCACTTAATTTTTAATTACTTTGTTATTAACTTTTCTAAGTTTCACAAAGGTGGGAACTGTGTTCTCTTTTCTTTTTAAACAAAGAACTATTATTATCAAAACGACAATGTTTTTCACTAAATTTTCTAAATTCATTTTTTATTGAATATGATCTGTTCAAATATTCAAAATAGTACGAGATATTAACTCACTATTAATTGTATCACAACTATATAAAAAAAATATTAATTAAAAATTAAATGAAACTTTTTAATCACTTAATTTTCTAATATAAATAGTGAATGTAACTATTTAAACAAAAACAAAAAAAATATATTTTTTCTTAAGTCCTTATTCACAATAGTGTTCTGATTTGATAATATGTTCTTAAAATGTTCTAGGTCATCTTTTCTTGACCTATTTGTTCTATAAAATGTTCTAGGTCATCTTTTCTTGACCTATTTGTTCTAATGTTCTTCAAAATGTGAACTTTTAACTCTAGTTCGTCCTAAAGTTCTTTTGTTCTTCTTTTGTCAAAGGTTAACTTATTTGTTCTTCTTTGTCAAAGGTTAACTTATTTGTTCTACAATGGTGAACTATAACTCTAGGCTGTTCTAAAGTTCTTTTTGTTCTTCAAAATGAACTGTAACTTTAGGCTGTTCTAAAGTTCTTTTATAAAGTTCTGTTGTGA
The DNA here is from genome assembly GCA_015478945.1 of Trachelipus rathkii. Classification (NCBI taxonomy): domain Eukaryota; kingdom Metazoa; phylum Arthropoda; class Malacostraca; order Isopoda; family Trachelipodidae; genus Trachelipus; species Trachelipus rathkii. The sequence goes on from JABUQX010005756.1 coordinate 59,789, forward strand.
TAAAAATCTTTTCTGAAAGTCTTGTGTTCTTCTGGAACAATGTCTATAAATTTTGTTCATTTAGAACGGTTAAAAGAATTCTCTATTCTTGTGTTCTGGAGAATATGTTCTCTAATGACCTGTGTTCTCTTATGACCTGTGTTCTCTTATGACCTGTGTTCTCTTATGATCTGTGTTCCCTTAGAACATTTTCCTGATGTTCTTACTGGAACAAATTTTGTTCTGGGGTCAAGGGTCAAAATAGAACCATTTCTTGTTCTATGACCTTTTGACTTGTTCTGATGACCTTTTGACCTTTTGTCTTTCTATAAGGTCTTTCTAATTTTTTTGTATTTTCATATTATGCTTTTAAACTATATAAAAAAAAACAATTTATATTTTTATATGTAACAAAAAAAAACACTTTTTTGTTTTCACTAAAAAAAAAACTTGACTTCCTAAGCCATAAAAAAAAACAACGAATATTGCGTTTTTCTATTTTTCCAAATTTTCTACGGGTAAAGGGTCATTTCCCTTTTTTGTTTTTACGATTTTCAAAGAAAATAATTTTTTACAGGTCGAGGGTCATTTCTCTCCTTTTTGTTTTGTTTTTTTACTATTTTCAAAGAAAATAATTTTTTACTATATATACTCGGATTCGTACGACAATATATAGTCAAATCAAAAAAATCAAATAAAGGAATGATTAAAATAAATGCATAAAAATCAATTAAAAAATATGCATAATAAAAAACAAAAAAAAAACACAAAAAAACAAAACAACAAGAATAAAAAAATATATATATATATATATATATATATATATATATATATATATATATATATATATATATATATATATATATATATATATATATAATATATTATTATATATATATATTATATATATATATTATATATATAATATATATAATATACACACAAAAAAAAACATATATATATTATATAATGTATGTGTGTCTGTGCGGTGTGTTTTAAAGCATATAGAAGCAGGAAACAAGAACAATGAAAGCTTGCAAAAACGAATAAACTCGATCACTATGTCAAGTTCAATATTTTTATCGGTCAATGTTACGACTTTCTCAATGACGTTTTTGCATCAAACGTCCTTCTCAATATTTCTTGTATTTCCGGGTTCAGTGTCTTTTCCCTCTTACAATTTCATTCATACTCTGCCTGAATGAATATTATTTTTACGATATGCTGACGTTTTTGAAATTGAACTTCATTCAACTATAATAGTAAATAGAACATTCCTACACACACATTTTTTCTTATTCTCCCCTTTTATGATTTACTGTCTGTAGTTCGAGATTTTCCTAATTTTTAACTAACTCTAATTACGTTAATTTTGATAATTAAGGAAAACGGTTTTCACAGAAATGATTCTCTAACTCTATTCTACCCTTTAGTAAAATAAAAAAAATTAATTAAGATTCGGTTAATTAATTAATTCAAAGCTGTTAATTGCAAATTTTTCTATTGTATTCTTAAAAGAACTTCCCTCAAGGAACTATACATATAAAAAAAAATGCAATTACTAATTTTTGTATTATTTTTCTATTAGTTTTGCCTTTAAAAAAAAAAAAAAAATAAAAAAAATAGGATATACTCAAAATAATGTTCTATATCAAATAAATTTTTTTTAATTATTTAATATATTCTTATATAAAAAAATATACTAAAATTTTTTTTGTCTATTTAGTAATAAAAAGTAGCCTTTTTCTAACGGCTTTTATGTTGAATTTTCTTATCAACTTTATGATGTGGTACAGCTTTTCCTTTAGCTGTTAATGTGTTTGGGGCATTAACATATATGCCTTACTAATGTAATAAAACACCTTTTATGTGTTTTCTTATCGAAGTCATGCTACAAAACGTCTATTAAGTATATTGACGCCTCGCGACATCAATATATAAAATACCGCTTGTACATAACTTCCTATTCTAATTTATTGAAACTTATGCAGAATGAAATATAATTGCATATTAAGATCGAAGGATGATAATATGCCCATACCACTTGCATATAGTTTCCTATTCTAATTTAAACTTTAGTGTAAAATCTGTTTTCTGTGTGAAAATATTAATTTTTATATTTAAAAAAAACATTTTTGCTTTATTTTTACGTACTGTACCTTTACAAAAACAAAAGGGATTTTTGTTTGAAATGAGGTGTTCCCTCATTGGAGACAGAGGTTCATCTATGGATTGGTTTTTTGAAAGGCCTGTACACACATGACCCGTCGAATAGGAAATGTGGTGTTGGTTGTTAGTCACAAATTCCAGTGCGTATGGGTCCAATATCTTTCCTTTACGAGCCAACGATTCTTGTAGTCGATTAAGCCAAGTCTTGTAGTTATAGGAAAAGATATGACCATTTCCATCCGCAGGTCAAGCTCGCCAATGTTGTCGTTCTAGCCCTTTGTAGCAATTACGACCATGGTTGAATTGATACACGCTTAAGGTTCCATCTTTATTTCCTTCCATACCACAAAACTCACGAAAATATCCACGAAAAATATCCACGGAAAAAAAACCTGTTTTATAAATAAAAACACAAGATATTATAGCATAATATAAACAATCATTTAGTAAAGATTAGTGATTAATAACATATTATTATATTAGATAAATTAGTTTTTTTTTACTTTAATTATCAAATTCAATATATTACATTTTTTCATGAATCTTCTAACAAAAGCATATTCA